>OMNW01004229.1:8158-25549 GCA_900303245.1 Selene dorsalis | reverse complement strand
GGCACCAGGATCGGGACCGGAACCCGAACCGGGACCGGGACCGGGACTGGGACCGGGACCAGGACCGGGACCGGAACCCGGGCCGGAACCCGAACCCGAACCGGGATCGGGACCGGAACCGGAACCCGAACCGGAACCGGAACCAGAACCGGGACCGGGACCCGAACCGGAACCCGAACCGGAACCCGAACCGGGATCGGAACCGGAACCCGAACCGGGACCCGAACCGGAACCAGAATCGGAACCGGGACCCGAACCGGAACCGGGACCGGAACCCGAATCGGGATTCCACACATTTTCCCATATTGCCATCTTTCTGACGACCACTCTGAAAATTGGAGAAAAGCATAAAAACTGCCTCCAGACGCCATTACAATGAAAATATGGTGAGGACCGATGATGGTGATGTCCTCACTTTACAAAATGGTCCTCACTCCAAAGGTTTAAAATTCACACTTGTCCTCACAATGACAGGAGTACAAACACACACACACATACACAATGGTTATTGAAGGAAAATGTTTCATCTGATCATCATCCTATCTCTCTTTGGGAATTTCTAGAGCTCCCTGTTTGCATTTGAGCAAACATTAAAAGCACTGTCAGCCCTGTGACTGACACCTTTCAGATGACTAATGAAAGCCGGCAAAGCATCTCCTAAAAATGTAGAAGCCTCATCATCCCACAGGGGGGTTGGGTATTCAGTGGGGTGAACAAGCAGAGGTTCATCGTAGGCTCGTTGATGAAAATGATAGCTTAGCTCAGACAAGCATAGGGCAGGGTTATTTATGCGTTCCTGAAAGCCACTAATACACAAAGCAGGGGAGAGATTATATTTGGTTTTATTCTTATGCTATTTCCTACAGATCTTTTCCAAATGTCTGTTGGGAGCATCGTCGGTCGGGGGTAGGGGGTGAGTTCTGCATGAGTTCAACTCACTCAGATCGTCATGAGATGCACAAACAGGATTCTGTATAAAAACATACGCATGTCTCCATGAAAGGATTCTGCGTGGTGATTAGAGCTGAATGACTGTACAGATTGAATCAGTCATAGATTTAGACGTCCTGCAGAAAGACTGTGTAACTAAGCATGGCCCTGAGCTCAGCAAAGTATTATAAAGTTCTTTTTATGAGTGCAGGTCAAGTAAATAGACCCCTAGCTTCTTTTGGCTCCAGTCATTAAGTCTGTAAAGTGAAGCAGAGAGAAAAAATGTGCAGGCAATTATTTCTTCTTCGTCTGCTGTAATGACTGCTGCTGTGTTCAAGGTCTGCTGATACTGAATGGGATGGACTGAGGGCCGAAAACCGGACCACTACCTTCACATCACTGAGCTACATCATTGGACTCAGTATGCAACTCAGGCTAATGCAGCACTAAAAGAAGAGTTCACTCAGTTGAATTCAGGAAAAAAAAGAATACATGAACTGGGAATGGCATGAAAGTAAATGTTTAAATGATCTGAAATGGAAAATGCTGTATGTGGGGGCAGAAAAGACAAGCATAAAACTCTGTCATGTCAAATGTAATACCAAAAGCATAAAGCAGACAACCTTGACGACCTCTCAAGTAAAAATTATTATATGTGCTAAGATATATGCAGGAGCTTAATCACTGAGAGTGCCAAGAACAGGAAGCTTAGAAGACACAACATGACAACGGCCATGAAAGGATTGACACAACAAAGAGGACATCTCTTTTTGGGTTAAAGGGGATGACATGAGGGGGTAGAGTGTGTGAGAAAAACACAACAACATCTACTTAGAATTCAAACAAGGTTAAGTCAGACATTAAAAAATAGAAAGATGGGGCTATGTGAGTGCAGGGGAGCGATGATGGGGCCTGCTACCTATACATACACACTCAACACAAAATGCAGCCAGTGAGCTTTGAATTATTTAGAGGCACTGTTTTTTTCTGTCTCTTTCTCTTTGCCTTATCTGTCTAATTCATCCCTCTCTCCCTCACCCTTTCAAATATCCCATAGGGAGTCCTCCCACTCTTCCTCCTTAGTCCACAGATCATTAGCAGAGAGTACGGAACCAGATTGGAGCCCTTCAAAGAGAGGGAGGATCTCGGGGCCCTTTGATCCTCTTCTCGGCCGCTTTGGTCAAGGAGAAAACAGCACAGATTCCCCTGCCCTTAATGCACCCCCTTCTAGCACATTCAATCATAATGTGCACGCTAATGTTCCCCTTTTTTCCCACTGTGACAAGAAGCAGACTCTGAACCCCCATCCCCCAATGCAGCCATGTGACCAGTCACCAAATATGTGACCCATGCCTCTGCATTCCCTTTGCTCGGCATGCTGCAGAGTTTGTGAAATTCCTCTTATCTCATGTTTATGTAAATATTACCGAAGAGCTGGCTTGCCAAAGTCCTGCTGATGGACGGGAGGACGTGCACTCGCACTGACAGTGCTGTACTTTACGTTGAGATAGCTCTCACTGCACTGCACTCGGGACAAACTCTGGGCTCAAGGCCAAAGGAAAATGGCCGGCTCTGACCCATAAGCACCCTTTGTCTGAGGCGGTGATGGACAGACAAAGAGCCCATGCAGACGCTCATGAATGCTAATTAGCTGGTATTGTGTTGTCCCCTTATATAAATTGTTGCCGTGCACAAACATGGAATATCAACGAGGGGAGCGGAAGGACGCTCAAATCAGCAGTCGGGCTCCTCCAGGCTCGGTTTGGTCTCTCAAGAATGACAGACTATTGTTGAGGGAGGAAAGGGGGCACACAACACTACATTATTAATTCCTGTCAGTATCATAAGCAACACACTCAACTAGAGGAGGAAACTCAGGCAAAACTGCATTGACAATATTTCTATGAAGTGGGATTTTTGCCTTTGGGAAATGAAGTGGAAATAGCTGATGATTGATGGTATCTTTTAGCCGGCAGTTCTTCCACTGACCGTGTGTAGATGCCATTCTTGCGGCAAAAGGAGTTCTTCACGGAGAGGCGTCTGTTGTTCAGCTCCAGGGCCGGGAAGCGTCCCTCATCCAGGCGCACCATCTCTCCATGCGTCAGAGGCAGTGCGGTGCAGTTGGAGTGGTTGCCTGGACAGGGGTATGAGGACGACACTGTGTGGGTCGTGGAATGAAATAAGCGATTTGTGATCTTTGGTCAAATCTAGTATCAGTTTCAGTCTCAAGCACAGTGTTAGTTGAACATGACACAATGAAACTCCAGATTTCAACTTGTTAACCCCTTAAAACCCACTTGTCTGTGAGTTGCATTGCTTCTAATGCATGCTAGGCGGGCCTGTGGGTTTTAAGGGGTTAACAGAAAGAAGGAGAAGCTGTTTACACAAATTTTATCATCATCAAAATCTTTTTTTTCTGTAGGACAAATACATCATCACCAGTAGGACAGTCCAGTTTCACTGCTGGGAAAACTAACAGGGGGCAGATAGGGGCTAAGAATCTCTCTTTGTATCCCCTCACAAACACAACCCTTGTCTGTACTAGTCTAGCCAGTCCCTGTTTACTGACCCCGGTAACCCTGGCATCATGCTAAATGCTGACTAAGCTAAAAAGTCACCGGTTGAGGCCTTGACCTGACCCTTCACTAACCCCCCCCCCAGTCTCCCTCCTTGTCCTGTTAACACTGTCTGTCTCCACTGCTAACCACCCTGAGCCTATGGGTGGCCAGACCAAGTGAAGAAACATTACCCTGGGTATTTTCACTGTGATTAGTTACCAGCCAACCACAATGTATTAACAACTAGTCCTCTAATGTTGATTAACTTCCCCATGCCTTATGCTTTTGGGTTTGAAGACAGGAGCCTTGATAAAGAGTTTCCAGCAGCGGTAATGTCACTAGGGATAATTCACAATCATGAAAATTGGCTTCTTGATATAGTGGTGCGAGAGCCACTACCGCTGTAGTTATATAATTACTCTCACTCTGACTAATGACCTGAGCATTAAACCACTGCCAAGCCATTTATCCCAGTATTGATCCACACCGCAGTTAAACATGAACAATAATGTTTATTCATCTGCCTGTTTCAGCTGGTCTCCTGTCGGCCAAACAATGTAAGGGAATATAGGTAATTTCTCTAACAGTGCAAACCCTCATGCTTCCTTTTTATAGAACAGGCATTCGGATGCGCATTCATTAAGATGCGATTCTCAGCAGAGCTGTCCGAGAGGAAGGACTAATTGCAGTCGATAGCTTAAATTGCAGAAACAGATTGAGAAAGTGAAATGCAAGCGCTCAGTTCAGCAGCCAGCCGTGCTTCATACCTGAATCTGCTTTTTTGGTGTATTTTTTGCTCTGGCCTCGGATGATGAGGATGAAAACGAGGAGGAGGATGAAGATGAGGCCCACCAGAGCAATCACCACCAGGAACCACCACTCCTCATAGAAGGGAGAAACTTTCTGAGCTGAAAATACAACAAATTAGGGAAATCAATACCTAAATAAAATATGTATGATAAAATGTACAGAGTTGTGCATTAACTTGTCAAGTACCTGATATAGAAGGGGAGGGGGCGCTCGGGGACCCATAGCCATAGTCGTTGACTGCAATTACTCTAAAGTCATAGGTGACTCCCTCTCTGAGCATGTCCAGGTTAAGTGTGTAGGATGTCACCTCTTTAGGGATATCTTTGATGAGGATATCCCACAATCCTTCATCTAAAGAGAATATGGGAAAAGAGGTAAGTAAACCACGGAGAAGAGGCTCGTGCAAAGAGCTGTTTCTGTGTGAGGCTCACCAGAGGGTCTGGCTTCAATGACATATCGTGTGATGGGTGCACGGCCTTGATCACCACTAGTCCAGTGCAGCGTGAGGGCGGTGCCATAGCGAGAAATGAAGGGTTCTCCGGGAGGGCCTGGGGCTCCTGGAAGCAGATAAAAAACAGAAAGTTGGAAAAACTGGCATTCTGTCAGAGAGGCACTCAATGGGATTAAATCACTGACATGAAGATCAGAATAAAAAAAGCACCTTCTCCAGGCCCAGTGGTGATGTTGGCCTCGACCTCGGGGCCATAAGTGAGCGTTTTAGCGCGGATGCGGAAGTTGTAGGTGACGCCGTCGGCTAGGTCTTTGATCTTCATCCACAAGGGAGTGCTGCCCTTCACATCTACTGTCACTATCTTACTGACACCTGGAGTGCGAGGAGAGGAGTCTGTACAGGAAACACTAAGACTCTAGATGCTGCTTTCTACAAGCGACAAATAGCCAAGCTTTTGTTTGAACAGACACACAGTGGCATGTCAACTACTTCACAATGACAAACTGTTACAGACCGAGACAGAGACTCACACACATCTTTGCACAATCAACATAGAGGGTGTATTATTCCAGCAGCCTCCTAGATGTCCAGACAGGAAAAGACACCATGACAGAGCAACTGATGTTCCCTGTATTTGTTACTCTGTTCAGCTTTGCTCTGGGTCTATTAGTGGACGGCCGAGGGCTCACAGCAGCCTCAGCTCCACATTCCACCTCTGCTCCCAATTACTTGACAATCTAGACCAGGCAACGACACTTAGCCAACTATTAGCCATGTTTCTCTTAGTGAGAGAGGAAGCTGTGCAAAGTTTAACCAGAGCTTTCCAGCATATTTTATCAGCCGTGCCATATTTGCTACTGCAGGGCCAATATTCATCTGTAACAGATTAGAGCACGAGCTTAAGCAGCGTGGGTTAAAAACGAACATAATAACGAGGCTAGAGGTTGTAAATCACTGCCTGACAAAGCCAGCTGAGGAATGTCAAGACATGGCAGAGTTATTAGGCTTCAGGCAGGAGTTTCTCACCATCGACAGGAGTGCAGGGCTCGTAAACCAGGCGGTAGCCCTCAATGATGCCGTTGGCCTGCTTGGGCTCTCCCCAGGATACGTTGACAGAGGTGGTGGTCAGCTCGCTGAAGTGGATGAAGTTCGGAGCACTGGGCGCTTTGGGTGAAGAAAAGGGGGCAAAGAGGTGATGACAGCTGGATCTCTTCACAGTGCTGAGGCAAAAACGCTACATACACTGCACACTGAACTGCAAAGTCCTGGGTGTGGACCACCTTGTACATACACATGCTCAAAAGAATTTTTTTTTTTTTTAAATCTGCTGAAACTCTGCAATAGTTATATCTTGTATTCTTCACTTTCCTCCCTCTTGCAACAGTAATTGAGCACGTTTTCAATTTGTTGAATTGCCTCTGTTGCAGGTGCTCTCCCAATTATTTCCTTGAAATTCTTTAGACATTTGGATAAATTACACTGTCAACAAAAAGAAGCATCAAGGCAACACATCAGTGTAAAAACCAAAAGTGGCGCTCACAGTTACAGCAGCGAAGGTGATTTGACATATTAATGAAAAGCACATTATGCAGGATGACAGGAAACAGGAAAAGTGTGAGATTAACGGTGAAAGAATTTTCATTGTTAGTTGTTCATTATCAGAACGCGAACGATAAAATGTTTGGTGCGTGTCAAAACTGTGAGTGTGGCGTACGGCTCAGATCTGTGACTGTTTAACCAAATGAGTCACCAAAAAGCAAACTCAAGGTAGACAGGCGAGTCGTGCAAAATCATTCTGTGACCTTGAGCAAGAGCTGTGAGAATTTTGCCTGCTGACCCAGACCAGATCCAGCTAAGTGTCAGGATTTAGCCACAATTCTGCATAAAAATCACAAAAGCTTGTGCTGGCTCACTTCCCAGTACCCTGTGGTGCAGAGAGCCAAAATTCCTGCCTGTGTTTTTAAGTTCTCAGCACTTTGTACCCCTCGCCAATGTCATAGCCTTCAAGGGGGCGGAAAAAGCCGAGAGAAATTTAAACTGTAAACCATTTTTCTGCTGAAACCGCAGAGGAGGGACTCTCACTCACTGGTAAACACAGACGTCTTTGTGCAGCTGCAGCCAAAAAACTAATCTACATGTATCCCCCGCACTCTGTATTCATTGCTCCTCCGCTGTCATTGGGCTTCCACCCTTGTGGCTGGTCCCCGAGGAGGTGGCGAGAGGACTCTGATCTCTCATGCTTCATCTCACAGGACGGAGCTTTTTAGTGAAAATGTTCTGTTTCTTGTGTAGCACACTCGTTTCCTAAACTTTGGGAGGGATCTTTTGTTACTGAAAGAAGGGCTTACCTTGAGAGACTATTCTCCACAAGCAATTAAACAAAGAGGTTAGATAATGAGAAGTGGTATCATTGTGCAGATGACAGAACGAGACACGTACAGGAAAGGCAGGAAGCCAGACAGAAACACAGAGTGTGAGATGCTTCATGGTTCTGGCAGAAGAGGGTTTGAGCAGGAGGATCTGTGCCACTGAGCCACTGGTTGCGTAAATGATAACTCTAAACTCTCTCTCTCTCCACATCTGGATCCAGTGTCACTCACCTGCTTGCTGAGTGCGCCCTCTAGTGGGCAGGGAACGTGGCCCATCCCCGGCAGCATTAAAGGCGGCCACACTCATCATATAGGTGGTGTAGCCTGTCAGGTTCTTGAGCTTTACACCGAGCTCTGGCAGGAACAGAGTACGCAGACGCTCTGTCTCATTCTGGAGCTGAAACTCCCAGAAATAGATCTATAAACAGAATAACAGAGTTCAGGATGCAGAATTCATTCGATTTTTGTTTTTTTCCAGTGAAAATATTTTGAAAAAAAAGTATGATGTAAGTTTAGTTGATCTGTGGCAACTCTTAAAAAGACAAAATTAATACCTTGTAACCCTGTATGTCTCCGTTTTGAGCATCCAGAGGAGGAGGGTCCCATGTAACATCCAGCTGTGTGGCTGTTGACGACTGGACCACCACATTTTGCGGAGGAGCTGTTGGGACTAAAATGGAGATGGTGTAAATTAACACTTTTTGCTTTTTCTGTGTGACTTAATGTTCAGGGAAAAAAAGATTGAAACTAAGCTGTTAAAAGGAAACATACCCGCCTCTCCTACAAAGACTTCCTGTGGTGCACTGCTAGGACCCTCCCCCACAGCGTTGTACACGCTGAGACGGATCTCATAGCGTTTGTGTTTACTTAAATCTGCAAGGAGTGAACCCATAACAGCATTATAACATAACAGCTAAGATAAAAGAGCAGAAAAGAAGTTATTCCAGGGAGATACAAAGTCATAGTGACGCCTGTGGCAAGACAACATCCCAAATTGAACAGAAAAAAAAAACTAACAACAAAAAAAAAATTGCAGGGGTGGAATTGTAAGGCAAACTGATGAAAAGATGAGGTTGTTGTGGGGACATGGGGAAGATTTGTCAGTGATTACAAAGAAAGAAAAACACGCTGAAATAATGACAGGGCAGCGTGGAGAGATTAAAGTCATGTGCACATCATAGAAAACAGGAACCAGGCCCTCAGCGGACACAGCTGAGTGGGAGGATGGTGCAATGCGTGCTCGCCCGTGAATTATTATACAAATGGTATATTTTGTTCAAGTGAAATAGATGCAATGACATGCAAACAGATGGAGAGTGATGGAGGAGAGACATCGAGGGATATAAAACAAAACTTACTATCCAGTTCATATTGGGTGAGCGAAGATTCACTCAAGTTCCTGATGCTGTAAGGAGCTGAAGTTTGGAAAGAGGATGAGCAGGGAAAGCAAGGGTAACAGGATCAGAAATGAGTGTCAATATTATCAGACTGGCAGTATATGTTTTTATTTTGCTTAAGCCTCAATGGCAGCAGCAAAGAAATACTTGGACCTGAGAATAAACACAATTGCATCACTTTTTCAACATAACTCAAAGTGGTTGATGAAAGGGGAAACTCACCAGTGAGATCAGCCCAGTTGGCGGAGGGACTGTTGACTGTGCGGACAGTGAAGCTGCGCAGTCGGTCGTAATGTAACTCTCGGTATCTGACCCTGAACCCCAACAAGACGCCGTTAATGTGATCCTCAGAGGGAGGCTGCAAAGAGAAGAGAAGGTCAGCTTAATGCTCGGTTCTTACAACAGAACCCAATGAATTCAGTCTTTCATTCACAAAACACAGGGTGGGGGTTAGCTGCTAAGTAATTCAACAGTGTACCTGCCAGCGGACCAGCACAGACGTGGTGGTGTGAGGTGTAACAGACAGAATTGTTGGGGCTTTGTCTGGGGCTGGAGAAGATAAACAACAACAAAAAAATGGTGTTAACAAGCCAACACAGCTGTGGAGGGTGATATAACATTCAAACATTCTGGTAGGGAACAGCTTGAGAGTAAACACACACACATGTTAAATATTCACAGTGAAAATACAGTCAAAATCTGGATGTAAAGGCATGTTCACACAACTGCAAACATGCTTTGGTGCAAATCAGCACAGGGAAGCGACAGATAATGATGGCACGCCGCAGGGGAAATGTTTGGTCTTACCATCCTGCAGCGTGGTGATGGCCTCGCTCTCCTGACTGTACTCACTGTCCCCGATGTCATTGGTGGCTTTAATGCGGAACTGGTAAGAAGTGAACGGCTTTAACCTTTGCAGAGAGACAGAGAGTGCAATGTGTGAGCAGTCAATACTGAAACCTAATGTTGTTGTTTCAGGGGATTAAAGTGGAATACCTATCCACTATGTAGGAGTGTGTCTCGTGGCTGACGGACGCAGAGTGGACAGTCCAGTTACTGTCCGGCAGCTCTCTGTACTGGACTGTGTAGTAACGAACCGGGGACAGGCCGTCGCTGCCAGGTTCCCATGACAACAGCACTCTGCGGGCCTGGACTTCCTCTTGTGGCACGACAGGACGGCTCGTGGGTTGGGGTCGAGCTGAAGGGCGCACACACACACACACGGTCACTCTCAGACTTAATATTTAGAGGTGGTTAATTTAAATAATACATTTAAGCTGTGGTATTTACCTCTCTTTTCAGTTGTGACCACCAAAGCCTCGGCAGCCTCTCCCCAACCTTTCCGTGTTTGAGCAGTGAGGCGGAATACATAAACCAATTCTGGCTTGAGTCCAGTCGCTGTGTACTGTCGTGCGCTGGGGCTCAGCACGTCGACGGTGGCGGCATTGCTGTTTGAGGAGTTTCTTCTGTATGTGATCTGATAGGCTGGAGCAGACAAACTCATTTAACATTCATAAAAGTCTTGCATAAAAAAAACAACAACAAAAAAAACAGCTGAAACGAAGAGAAAACTCCAGCTGCACTTCAAAATCAAACAACACTACATGGAGACAGTTGAAGGGAATTTCTTTTCTTGGAGCGGGATGCAAAGCAGCATATTTTGTTTAAACAAAAGCTTAAGACTTCTCTGTTTGCCGCTGCCTTTTTATTACATTTAATTTGGAAGAATTCATATCCCACACTTGGCTTCACTTGGTGCTGCAATTTTTACTCCCCTGCTTATTGCTTCTTACTCTATTTAGCTTATTTTTTATCTTCCAGTTTATTTCACTCGTTCTAAATCCTTTTAATGTGTCTTGTTTTTCCTTTTATATCTCACCCTAATGCCTTTTGTGTCATAGCTACAGGACTTTAAACCGCCTTCATGTTGAATGGTGCCAAACAAATCAACTTGCTTTGCCTTTTTCTCACAATAATATCCAACTTCAGAGATAAAAAGTCAGTGCATTGTAAACTCACCCAAGATAATGCCATTGGGTTGCGCGGGAGGTTGCCAGATGAGCCTGACTGAGTTGGTTCTGACCTCTGGAAAGAGGATGCCTACTGGAGGACCTGGAACTATCACATAAAATTACCAAAATGAGTGTTATTTGTGGTATAAATCCATTGTTAAACACAGCGGCACGGAAACACCTAAATCGGAAAAAACAGGGCCATTATTCAATTATTATCAAAACAAGATGAAAAAAACACCCCTCTCTATTATGTTTCATCGTTCAAGGAGTAATAAGGCAGAACATTTCAATCAGTTCTGCTAAAAAAATACTTAGAGCAGGAAAATTCAAGATACAAATAGATTAACAACAAGTAAAATTATCTTGTAGTGGCATAGGCCTATATATGTATATCTTTTTGTCAAGAGGAAAATACAACTTCAGTTCGAACAACAAAATTGAATTGGCAGGCAAGATAGATCTGTTTACCATCATCCAGGGTCCTCTCCAGGATGGATGGCGAGCTGCTCCTTCCATCTCCGATACGAGTGAACGCCAAGACCTGGATCTCATACAGGACGTACTTGCCCAGACCACTCAGCTGGACGCTGTGGCTGGTGTTGCCCTCCACTGTCCAGAAGTTGGGAGCTTTGTCAGAGTCCTTCTCCTTATACACCACCTGAGAGATGTCGGGGATGTTACACAGTTAGGTGACTTTTAGGGAGTTTAATTTACAGAATGAATGTTGTCTGTGATGCTGATTTGGATGATTTCAACAGTCTCAGATGTATGAGCTGTGGAGAGACCTTATATCCCAAGATGAGTCCATTGCGGTCCGTCTCTGGGACCTCACCCCACCGCACCAGGATGCTGCTGGAGGTGGTGGCGAAGGCTGACACATTTGTGGGACCGCTGGAGGGAACTACAGCAGCAGGGAATCAACAACATTTAGAGGACTTCAGGTATATCCACATACGTGCTTCTTAACTTAATGTTTGCATACATATTTATCTCCTCACCAGACTCCCTGGTCCTGCCATGGACTGGCTGGCTCCAGGGTCCAGAGCCAATACCGTTGATAGCCTGAATTCTGACCTCATACTCCATCCACTCCTCCAGGTCTTCGATTGTGAACTCCCTCTCCAGCCGGTCCATGATGACATGGGAAAGAACTCCCCCTTTAGAGCCAGCTTTGGAGTATTGGACACGGTAGCCGACGAGATCTGGGTTCCCATTGTACTCCCACTCTGGAAGAGGCTGTGAGAATTTTTTTTTTTCTTTTAAATCCACCTTTGAAAAGTAATTAAAAACACAATTGCTATGCAAGGCATGAAAAGAGGCCCGTGTGGTTTTTAGTACATTAATATTGAAAATAACTGTTGTGAAAAAGCGTTTTCTGAGGCTGTTTGCAATGGCTCATGAAGTCACTCAGCCAGTTGAGATAAACACGACCTGTTTTCGATATTCTTTGTGAACAGAACAGAGCATGATAAGTGAGCACACTGACGCAACTATACACTGGGCATTTTTCAGTGAAAGAGCTTCTGTTCTTGAACGTAACATGGCCTTGATTCAGTCTGAGACGTCCGTGACCATGGCAATGAAACGGTCCACAAAATTATACTACACTTTAACACCCAGCTTTTGAAAAGGGGCACAATCATTGAGCTCAGTCATTAATTTTTAGAGCTGTATCACACAGCTGACACCCTCCGCCATTAAATCCAGGTAACATATACCTTTTTATAATCCTGCAGGAGCTGCAGGAGCATCTCGCTCAGGCACAGGCACGGTGATGATAACAGGCGGATGCAGCAAAGAATTCATTGGCCAAATGCTTATGCCGAGAGCAGTGATAATGAAGGACAGAGTGCAAGCACCTTTCCAAAATGTTATCAGTGCCATCACTTGTATCCATCATATAAGAGCCCTGAGAGCACGAGAGCAGATTAAAGTGAGATGGGAAATGTGACAATGGCTGCTCAAAAAAAAGTGCTCTAAATTCTAAATTGAGGATTTGTGACAAAGGTTTGTGAGATTTAAAAGCAATTTTAAATCAACTGACATGAGAAAGTCATCATTTAATGTCAAACTTTTTAATATACGTAAAATAGATTTTTGTGATTTTTCTGGGCAAAATGAAATTGCTTGAATCAAATTTCCACAAAGCTTATCTGATGAATGTCGCATCCAATTAATATCCAAGGGCATTTTGCCAATTTTGTCTTGTCCCAACATGATTTTCTACTATACGGACGGGAAGGACAGAAAGGAGATAGCAATTTGAAATAGCTTATATGCATGCAAAGGCAAACCAAAACAGCGTACAGTTCCAATAGTCTGTATAGGAGCAACTCTGACATGCATATTTAAATCTAATAATAATGTAATAAAACTCAGCTAACTTCATAGACACTGAGTCAGGCTCAATCTGCAAAGAGTTGTGAGAATTTACCACCCAACGGAGCCACAGGCTGGTCTCACTGGCTGTGCGCAGGGTGACATTGGCAGGGGCGATGTCTGGTGGGGCCTGCAGGGTCTGGATCTTCCTGGAGGGCTGACTGGGAGGACTGGTCCCCACGATGTTTACCTGACGCATCCGGAACCTGGACCAAAGAAACCCAGTGGGTGGGGAATGAATCATCTAAAGGCAGGAGTTTAATCGTGGCATGATAGTGATATGAGAAGGGATTAGATTATTGTAGATTAGATTAGATGAAACTTTAATGATGCCCAAAGGGAAACTAGGTCATTGCAGTAACAGAGAATAGGATCTATTCATGAGTAAAGAATTGAAGAAAACAATGCAACCAAATCAACACATTCAGAAGAGCATTAACATGAAGATAAAGGGTGATAAGTGACAGATTTAGTCCAACATTGGATGATTCTACACTTTGTAGCATCCACATGAAGTGATTTATGAAACATGGGTTTGCAAAGTATTAGGTTTATTACATATCATATTAACATAGGTTCAAACCGGTGGATGCTCACCTGTATAAAGTGTAAGGGTTTAGATCCAGGACCTCGAGTGATCGAGCATCAGGCTCATTAGCCAGCTGATGAACCATCAGCCATTCTTCATTCTCTCCTATTATCCCAATCTGAGACACACAGAGAGAAACAGGGTGACATCAGCAGCCAAACAAATGAAACAAATATGGTAGTTAACCCCTCTGCCAATATTAAAACATCAGACAACCAAAACAGACTGTTGTAATCACGTTATAATAAATATGTGGCGTCTAACCTGAGCCTCCACCTGCCAGCGGGAAATAGATGTCTTGCCATCGTAACCGGGTTTAAACTGCAGAGTGACAGAGCGAGGGCCGATGTTGGAGATGGCTAAATTGGTGGGAGGACCGGGCAACTCTGCAGAAAAGGATAAATTAAAATGACATCAAAAGCATCACAGTTGTTGCTTAATATGAATATGGCTAATATAGAAATGGCTTAATATGAATTTCACAGCACATAGACTATTTTTAAAAAATCAGCTGTAGCTTAGAGGTTGAACAGTTCATGTTCTCATTTGACCACTGACCTGGTGGTACGCCAGAGGAGATGGTGGAAGCAGACAGCTGGCCCTGGCCCTTGGTAGTCATGGCTGCTACCTGGATGGTGTAAGTGGTGAGGGCAGTGAGCCCCGTCACCTTGTATTCCTGAGTCAGGTTGGGCAAATAATGGGTCACCCGGGTATTGGTCCTGTTAAACTCCTCCCAGGAGATGCGGTAGCCTGGATAAAAAAAAAGAAGGGAAAATCCATATAGTACGGTGTTTTCACAGCCAACATACCTTGGTGACAAAAAGGTTGTGCGAAGCAGAGAAGGCATGTTAACACTGCACAGTTATCTTTAATGATCACCTGTGAGAAGGCCATTTTTCTCTTGTGGCTCCTTCCAGCTGACTTTTAGTGAGGTGTCCAAGATGTCAGTGAAACTAAGATGTCCCACAGCACCAGGAGCTATAAAAAACAATAAAAAAACAGGCAGTAAATGAAGACAACAACAGCCTGACACATAATTATCTGCAAAAGCTATATAATTCCCTGAATGGGGACACCTACTATCCTCATGGGTACGTAACCGTTGAGGCAGGCTGCGGGGCCCGTCTCCTGGGGTAGTGAAACACAGCACTGATGTGTAGTACTCTGTGAACTTTTTAAGGCCCGCGATGTACCCGACGTGAACACTATCCTGGAAGTTGGGCCGCACCGTAACCATGGTGACCTCATTCGCATGACTGGGCTCCCACGCCAACAGCTGGGAATGATGCAGCAGGGTGCAGGATTTAAATGCACACTTAAAGGCTCGGAATTTAATAAAGTCGAGATTCAAATTAAAATTGGTTACATAAAAGAAAAAAGAAAAAAAAAATTATGAACATTTGTTAAGTTTATGAGTCACATAGAAAATTCTGCTTTCTTTCATAATGTTACGACCACTACTTACAATGAGATTTTGATGGCAGAGTGCTCTTCTGCCCCTGACCACTAGAGTGCGCCAGTGGACAGAAAGGGGAGGGGAGGGGGACTCACCTTATATCCCTGGTTGATTCCATTGATAAACTGAGGGCTCGGGGCACTCCAGGTAAAACGCACCGTGGTGGAGTTGACAGCCTCACCTTGTACATTTCCTGGTGGCACAGTGGGCACTGATCCAGAGAGGGGACAGAAGAAAAAAGAGAGATAGAGAGGGGGAGAGAGTTGGAGAAAGGAGGTAGGGAAGTGCAGACCGCAGAGGGGAGAGGGATTGGTTGGAGGTGGGAAGAGAGACTAGTGATGAGATGAGGGAAGGATGAGAAATAAAAAAAAACCCCAAAAAACTTGCAAGCAATTCCAGTCCGGCCTCATTTAGAGTGTGAGAATCAGGCTGGAGCTTTTTTTTATTTTTTTATTTTGGCTCATTTGGGGAGGTAAGAACATGCCAGTCAAAACGGGTGTGAGAGCAGTTGCCTCAGGCGACTTCCAGGTGAACCCTGCAGCAGTTTGTTTGAAGTGAGCATGCCACTCTGATGTAACAGCGGAAAACAGCCAGGGAGTCGCACATTAATGAAGCTGATTGGGCAGAACTGGTCGCCATTTCCCTGTGCTATCCTGGATTCTGTCTGAAAGTATTTAAATGCACATCATGATCTGCCCTTGTGTCTTTAATGGAGTGAGTGATGAGAACATCCAATTAATAAGAGCTGAGCTAAAAAACACGAATGCCTTGTTCACTGTCGTTATTCACCGACAGCGACTAAGATGATGAAATTTTTATTTGTTTATTTTTTGCAAAGGAAGTAAAGATGGGGGAAAAAATGGTGATGTTGCCATACCTTCCAGGTTTTCAAAGTGCTGCTAATTAAAAACATTGCTTTTGCGTCTCCTTTACAAACGGTCTACTCCTGTTTATTTGCAGATGCAGCAGACTCTGATTTGGACCCACTGGAGAATTGATCGACTGATTGATCCGACATCATACAGGAAAACATGCTGAAATCTCCAAGAGTCAAACAATAATGTGTGCCAAATAGAATCAATCACTTTTCGAGCAATTTGAAGTGTTTTGTAATCATCCAGCAACAGAAATAGAAGCCACGTTTTTACACAAACACATGCACAGCCCTGCTCAGCGCTCGTAATATAAATTAACCAGAGGAGCCAATAAATCCAGAGGATATAGAGAAAAATCAGATACAGCATATCAAGACAAATGACTTTTAAGAGACAAAAACTAATGTCAGCGACTTCTTCCTAGCTTTGCTGCA
Organism: Selene dorsalis; assembly: GCA_900303245.1. Taxonomy (NCBI): domain Eukaryota; kingdom Metazoa; phylum Chordata; class Actinopteri; order Carangiformes; family Carangidae; genus Selene; species Selene dorsalis. The sequence continues at coordinate 9,286 of OMNW01004229.1, read as the reverse complement.
GTTCACATTTGCTGGATATTATTCTATTGGACAAAGAGAGTTGGCGTTTGTGAGTGATGTGGAAGGCTAGACTAAAAGCTTAGGTCAGGTAAGAATGAGAAATGCTTCGGGCTCAACTTCCTGTGAAGTATTTTGAACTCGCTCACGACGAAAAGCCATATAAATAAATTAACTTCAACGTAATAGGCTAATATACGACACTGGTAAAATCTAATGCAACCAAAATATCTGCTGATTCACCCTCTGTAATAACTGTATCTGAGCAGAGAGTAGAGCTGAATAGGAAGATGGAAACACTCCCAGTTTTCTTATGAGTGCTCTTGAGAATATTTAGTGAGTCTGGTGTAGAGGATCTCTGTTCATGGAGTGGATTTAACATGACAGGGATTCTGAGATATGTGAGTGTTAAGCCTTTCAGAGCTTTATATTCAAGTTAAAGGAATTTAAAATCAAACTGGAAGCCAGCGCAGCATATCCAAACCAGGGACGATATCCTCTTTCTTGTGTTTGTTAAAGTCTTGCAGCAGCATTTTTGAACTGTAATCTATGAATTGACTTTTTGGGGGGAACTGGTACAGAGAGTATTATTTAATCTCCCTCTAATAAAAACATGGATTAACCTTTTAACATGCTAACGTATTAGCTATAGGCAACTTTGGCTGTAGTTCTTGATAAAAAAAAAAAAGTTGAGCCATACTGAAATTTTTTTCTGATTCAAGTCCCATATCTAAATGTACATTGACAAGGCATGGAAAATAATCTTGGAATGATCTCAGTGTAATTTTTCAGTGACAAATGTGACTTTCATCCTCTGAAGAGTTTGAATAGAGGGAGTGAGGCCAAGAACATGAAGTCCTGGAATGAGCGAGCATGATAGAAATACAGTGCGTAGCTGTGTGACACCGAGGCACCTTCACGATATGTGTTCTAATTATACTGCTCAGCATGCACAATGAGAAAAGGAATCGACCGAGGCAGCTTCCTTCAGCGCCGTATGTCGCAAATGTTACGCACATCATCACCTGGTAATGTATGTGTGGAGTCAATTTAACCTGTGCTGAGAGAGACCGACAGATGTCTCCAAGCTTTTTCTCTTTTTTGTCAAGCGCTATCTTCAGAAAAAAAAAA
>OMNW01004224.1:2021-16734 GCA_900303245.1 Selene dorsalis | reverse complement strand
CAACACTACGTCTGTGCGTGTGCATATAAATTCATGCAAATGAACTCCATGCATATGCCTACTTATGCATGCAATTGTGTATTATTCATGTATATGTCTGTTTTTGAGAGCAATTGAGGGAATCCGCGTGTGTGTGTGAGGGAATGTGTGTATCCGTGTCAGCCTCTGTGTGCGTATGACAGTAATAAATGTGGTGAGAGGGAGGTGGCAGCGGAGAGTGATGGATCGTTTGTGTGCTGCAGGCTGAGTCTCCAGGGACGGACACTGCTACATCCTACCAGGGAGGGACAACTTAGAGTAATTGGGTCACTGGTACTGGGAGGAGAGTTTCCACCGAGCCATGCTTTTAAGTGAGAGAGTGGCACCGAAGGTAAGGAGAAAGGAGAAGAGAGCGAGGACAAGCAACAAGGTTTGAAGAGTGATAAATAATGAGAATGTGGTCTATGTGAGAGAGAGAGACAGAGAGAGAGAAAGAGAGAGGCAGCTAGAGGTAGAAGAGAGCAGGAAAATAGGAGCTGAAAAAATGGGGGCAATAAAAACCAGAGAGCAGAAGCACAGTTGGTGAGAAATAAGCTGCTATTTTTTTTTTTTTTTTTTGATGCATCCTCGAAAACACTGCAGTGATTACACGAAGCCATGTATTCAAGGTTTTTCGGTCTTTACAGCACAGACTGGAGTGTGGGAAGTTTTCAGCCTCTGCCTCCAATCAGCAACTACACAATATGCAAAAAAAAAAAGAAAAAAAAACTGCTGAGCTAGCTATTAAGTGCATTCTCAACTTCTGTGCCTCCTCTAGTGGAGCTCAGCAGTTAGATCAGATCAACCTTTCCTTTAATGAACATAAAGAGGTGCCAAGGACCAGTCTGGAGAGTCTTCAGGCCGCTTCTGGTTTCTGAGAGGGAGACTCAAGAGAGTGGAGATGAAGTGAGAGAAAGAGACGGAGACAGAGAGAAATGTGGGCGTCCCACGCTGCTTTGGCAAGACTGAAAGGTCAGAGATTGAGTATAAACATCCATCACTACAACGCTGGGAGGCTAACACACCAGAGCTGTGCTGCCACCCTGCTGTTCCTGGGCTCGTCTCCTACACTGTAGCCTCACTTGGTCAACCGTCTCTTCTTAAGTTTATGCAGATGAAGAAAATGTGTAAATCTTCCACTTTGAGATGCTCCAGCCTCCGCCAATATGCAGGTCAAGTGAATCTGTAACTTGAATTGAAACTGAATTTGAAAAAGCCAAAAGATGTGAAGGTTGAATATAAAGCAAAAGGCAAGGTGGGAGAGGTTCTTCTCCATGAATCATTCAATCTAATGATTGATGTGTGGTGGAATGTATTTTATGTAAGAAATATGGTTTGACCAACACAGGATTTCTAAAAAATTTTTTTTTTTTTTTTTTAGAGAATTTTAAAATCGACTTAAGAAAGACTGGGTCGTTTCACCATGCACACCCACACTCATGTACCTGCAGTGAGAAGAATCGTGCCTCAGGTCCATCTACACACTGAACATCAGTCAGTTTTCCAGGACACAGGATTAGATACATATACTGTTTATAGATGTCAAACATTTGCTATTTTATCCAAAATTCAAGTTGAAGGAAAAATTACATGCACCAGTGACTTCAGAGATTATGATGATCTGTGTAGGGCAACTTGGCTAAATCCTTGCTTGACAAGCACTCAAAAAACATTTAGTTTAATATCACATTAAAGCAAGAGAAGAAATTATAATTTCTTTCAGCTGAGAAGGCGAGATAACTGTCTGGGATGTTTTGTTTTAACAATGAAATGGTCGGTAATTCAAAAAGCTGATTAGTATAACAGCAGTGGTGTTGTTTTAAAACAAAAAAAACAGTGTCTGGTAGGTTCTTGTCTGCCACACAGAGAGAGATGCATTTTCCAACAGACACACCATGGAGCAGTAATAAGCACCCTCGATAAACAGACAAACACAACAAAGCTGCCTACAGTGACTCAATCTTCGTCAAAAGAGAAAGAAGAAAAACACGAGACATCAAAACAGTGGACGGGTGACAAGTCATTTCTGAGATGAGGAGAGGAATAATCATCATTTTCTGCACCGCCACTTGCACATGGGTCACAAATGGTGCATGCATTATTGCTCAACGCAAAACCTCAGGGCTAGTCCTATAATAGTGAATGTACTGTAAATGATTGACTGACTATATATATATGCCAAGTTGGCAAATATATATATATATTTGCCAACTTGGCATATTTATCAGTAGATTTATAAAGTTTTGTTTTTTTTAAGAACAAGACTCGATGTAAACCTGGTGTATCAGTGGACCATCTGTGGTGTGCTACACCTCTTGCCCTGGTTTTCCTGGCTGTTTGGGAAAATGAGGATCACTTCCAATACACTGAGCCTCACCTCTATTACTCCAATAAAATACTGCCGCTATATCTATCATCATCACTAAAGGAGGCAGAGATATGACTTAACGTAAGACACATCGAACAGATGGAGCAGGAGAGGCAGGAAGACAGAGAAGTCAGTAGCAACTGGAAATAAGACACTACCCTATGCTTAGTGAATCTGCACTTTTCTTGCACATCTGATTTCACTATTTGATTACACTGATTATTTATTTACTGAGTATTAATGTGTCTTTTATTGTTTGCCCAGGTCCCACAATGTGAGAGTTTTTACTCTCTCATTGTTACACTGACTATGACAATGACAATAAAGAACTTTGAACTTGAACAGTAATATAAGCCTGCCAAGAAATTAAAGCATTCTCTCACCTGAAATATAAAAGGGCTTTGGAGATGTTGAGTTTGTATTAGCACCTAATGCAGTAGCTTTATTACAGCAAACAGGAGCGACTTAAAGGCTTCTTACTAAAATACTGGTATGATTAAATATAGATATAGATCAGACAGAAGAAATCATTCTAAAGGCCCTCCTCAAATAAAGACCTGTTGCCTCCTGCAGCTGAGGTAAACAAATGTAAATACAGTAGCTGTAAACTGATCCCAGACAGAAACCCTACGAGAGCCGGAATAAGAGAGACGATACTGTTGCTTCCAACTTTCTCTCTGAGTGATCAATGTACAAGTAAATATACTGTAGCCAAAACCACAGCACAGTCTTTATCTTTAGCTTTTTCAGTTGATGATTTTGTCATGTGGGTTGCTTTCTATCCACTTCACAATCATTTCAAACTTGCTCCAGAAACAGAAGCGGGAACACATGTAAATGAGAAGAGCTGTATTTGGAAACCAACTGCACTAAAACAGTGTATGTGTGAGCACAGAGAAGGGGAGAAGTAAACACATGAAAGCAGCTGGAAATAGACAGGATGACAATAGGATTTACAGTTTCACAACTGTTTTCAACAATCAAGCATCAATTGATCACTTCTGTACACTGACCACACGTGGTCTAGACATGGTTTTGACCTTGTCTTTGTTGTTATGTATTACAGCATTGTTTCCTCGAGTGACTCAGACCGGACGACACCTGAGCTAATATCAACGAATGACAAAAAGGTCAGAATGATTCACACCACTGAACAAACATGACACAAGAAACTCATCACTCTTTTTTTTTATGTTGATGCCAAACCTCTGCGTCTCCAATTGGCTCAGTTTTGTATCTTATCTTGTTCCTCTGTCCTTTTTTTTTTTTTTTTAATCTGCCCCTCACATCTCGGCTCCCATTCTCACCGTCTTCTAATTATCTCACCTGCATGTCTCCCTCTCTTGCACCACCATCTATCATCCATTCAAGCAGCCAACCTGCATCCTTTCACACTTTCACTTGTATCACTGCTTTTACAGATACAAATTAATGTGAATTAGTTTAGTGAAAAACACAGTATACCCTGCTGAACTTACTTAGTTACTCATTATTAACTTGTCTGGCCTCCCATGTCTCCTAATCTGATCCAGTAATTGAATTTGCATAATGAGTAAAAATTGTGAGAAGCAAAACATATTGCTCTGATTAGTGGTTGTAGTAGTTCACACATGCAGCTGAATTAATTCTTAACCACAATTTAGTCAGAGCACAATAATTCATAAGGTGTGCAAGTTTTGTACTTAATTACTGAGAAGTCATGAAAACACAACCTGACTGCAAAACCTGCTCTCTGAAACTAGGTGTTTACTTTATATTAAGTTTTTGGACATTAAGGTTCTGCGATCAAACTGTACAATCTATGATCAGCACAGCAAATGTGTGGGGAATCTTTAATAATAAGCCAATCACTCATGACTTGTGGACTTGATTTATTGACTTTGTGTCTGATTTGAAACCTGCCCATCAAACTGGAGAGGCTCTGAGTTTAAAACATTTATAAACGGAGGAGGGTGATCCAATGTAATATACATCCTGTAGGCTGTTGTTTTTCCAATATATGTAATTAGTCTCTGTTGCCCTGTTAATTCATGGCTATGTAAGGTTGTAAAATTAACTTTTAGTATTAAGAAGCATCTTAACTGGTTGTAATTTTGAATTCAGAGAGTATTTATTATTGAAGAGGACTCTATACTGTAATGCTTGTCTCACTAATGCATTTATATGCTTTAGACAAGAATAATAAATAATAAATTCCCACTTCATATTACTCCAGAGGAGCTCCACTAAGCAACACAGTGACACAAATGGGTCCTGACCCAAAACCTGAAAAATCAATAGTTTTAAAGTAATAGTTCATCCCAACATAGTGTTTTGTTGTCGTCTGCTCACCTCTGCTCTCGGATTCGATCCCCTGGAGAATAATTTGAGTGCTTTGTAGCAAAAGGTCCACTGTCCACCTCACTCCCTCCTCATCAGTGGTTCTCTGCAGCAGCAGTGCTTTCCTTCAAAGTGCTCATCTCACACTGTGCTGGTAAATCCGAAGTCTCTCTTATGTTATTTTGAAAATAACATTCACACCAACTGCCAAAGAGAGATGAAACTAAGATGCGGGTGTGTTTGCTTTTTGCCTACTCCGGTGGCGGCCAGTTCATCTGAACCACTTAAGTTCAGACTGATGTGGCTATTGCTGACGATGAATGAACTGCAATGAAATTTGGTACTGATGCTTATCCACATTTTTGGACTGACTGGAGTCTCTAAGGCTCAGTCCCATTTCTCCTCCCTTAAAGAGGAACTGTGGGAACTATGTGGGATTTTTACTTTAACTATGCTACATTTTTACTTCAAATAAACAGCTTTGGAGTAATTGTAATGGTTAAATAAATGACTCATAACTCGTTGCAGGGAGAATGGAGGCTCTCTGCTTTCCACCTAGTGTCTCTTGGCCAAAAACCAACCTTGCAAGATCAGTGCCTCCGACCCAGTGTCCCAGTTCTTATCTCGGTGGCACTGCAACACAAAGGCCCCCTTAACCCAAAATCTCTTGTTTATGACAGATAGGACTACACAAATGTACACATCATAAGACGTATATGTGAAATAACGTTATCCACCACTCCATGGTTTGCTTTCTCGTCAGCTTCGTTGAAAAACGGGTTACGGGGAGTGTTTGTGTCACAGTGCCGCCAAGATAAGAGCTGGGACACAGGGGCGGCGGGCTCTGATCTTGCAACGTTGGTTTTCGGCCAAGAGACGCTAGGTGGAAGACAGAGAGCCTCCATTCTCCCTGTAACAACTTACAGGTCATTTATCTAACTATCATTGTGAAACTGTTTAATAAAATAAAAATGTAGCATAGTTAAGCTAATAATCCTGCATAGTTCCTCTTTGGGGGTGATTTTAAGGGCTGAAAAGAACTTCCCCTTGATCAAATTGACCAAAATCGAGTGAAAGTGGTTAAAATGGGACCGGGCCTTATTTTGTTAGAAACATCCCTGGGATCTCACTCAGAGATAATGACTGATTTTATCTACAAATATCCACTCAAGCAAACCAGATTTTTTTTTCTGCACACACTTCAATTCACAAAGCCAGCTAAGCAGAAATTTCTCAAGTCTGGAGAACACCTGTTGTGCACCTGTAACAACATGGGGGTTCAGCTCTGTGCTCAGGAGCCCCCTCAGCAGTCATAACGGAGATCACATTAATTACATCCATATCAAAGTTATTATTCAGCCTTCCTACCTCCAGGCAAAACCGCAATTTCAAAGTGTCAATCTACAGAAACAGCATCAATCCAAGTGAGATGGTGTTGCTAATTAGTATTAGTAATGGAGACGGAGCTGCGTGTTTGAGTCCTGTGTTGCACATATTCTCACAACTCGCACAGATATTATGGTCTGTTCAGAGAGGGATCTTCATGCCACTGGAGGCTGATTGTGCACATTTTCTGTGGCTGAACACGATGCTCCAGAGAATATAAAGTAAAAGATTCTCATTCACAAGAACCCTCCAGACAACAGCCTTTAGTATGTGGCGTGCATTAATGTGTCGTCTCTGCTGCAGTGTCGTTCTCTTTCTACCAAGGAACATTAAAGCACACTGACTTTTACTTACATGAATAATGTACAATGTTTGTCTTTAAGATGTTCACATCAGGCCTCCTCATCTCTACTCAAAGTCACATGAAAAGCCAAGGCCAAGTGGTACGAGAATGTAGTGAAGAGCCTGACAACATACTGCAGTGTAAGTTAATGTAGGTTTCACACCTATAACTAACAGTTTGCTCATCTGTTTCGCCTTTAATATACTGTACATTAAAACAACAAGAACTATTTATACATGCTAACCAAAAGCAAAAATCTAAATCAAAACGTCTCTCATAACAGTTAGTTGCAGCTTTTAGCTATGACAAAAAGGGAAACAGCAGTTTTTGCTAATAGCAATTTGATGGTTTCTTAAAGCAACACAAAGAGATGGGAAACAAGAGGGTAAATGATCTGTGTCTTAATTGCATTTCCTAAAAAATAAAAGTGATTGGTTAATTATTCAAAGAAGAAAAAAAACAGTCTTAGCTACCATGGCAACAAACGCCAAAGACAGACAAACCACCCATAAACACAGGAAGAGTGGTAACAGGTTCAAGCAAACCCATGGGAGAAGATCGAAATTAATACAACATGACGTAAAGGGTTGACACTGTTAATGTAGCACGCAGCATGGCATCACTAACCTCTTTTGCAGCGTTTGTGATAGGGTTATCTTTAGCTTTAAAGAAATATGATCACTAACACTAACTTGCTCTTGCACTGGGTGACATGTTTCTACATTCCTGCATACACTGTGTTGCTGCCATAAACACTCAAACATGTAATCAAACAGCTGTTAACAATAACCAAATGTATCATTTACTAATATTGTAAATCATTTAGTAAATAGTTTAATGTTTTCTCTTCCGCTTTTATTGTAAATCTGTATTTTTTATGACGGTTTATATTTTATTGCTCTGTAAAGCACTAAACGTGCTGACTTGTGATGAAAACTAAAGCACAAAGCATTTTATTTAGCCCTCTCTCAGTCAGGTGAGAGTACAGAGATATATTCATCTGTTCATTTTTTCATTAGGTACACCACTTATCCTTTTAGGGCAGGGGTGTCAAACATGCGGCCCACAGGCCAAACCGTGCCAGAGGGTCCGATCCGGCACGCAGGATGAATTTGTGTGAAAATGACATAGAGGAGACAAAATATTGTAGAAATGTCACATATTTTTCTCAGGAGATTTCAGGTTGTTCATCATGTTTTGTAAAAGGATAGTTCATTAACTGTAAACATCTTAATGTACTTGTACTTCTTTGTACTAATACAAAGGGGAAAAATTTAGAGTTCTTGTTATATATAGGTCATTATGCTGTCATTTCACTGGTCCAGCCCACTTGAGATCAAATTGTTCTGTATGTGGCCCCCGAACTAAAATGAGTTCGACACCCCTGTTTTGGGGTGTTGGGGCCCTGGAGTCAGTCGAGCTACACGGTTACACTTTATAGGTACAACCCTTTTTTTTGTGTGTGTAATTTCCCTCCACTCCAGCGTGTGTTTTGCTTATCGTTACTTCACTTGGATGTTCACTTGGCTTTGCTTCACTGTGCAGAATGATGTATGCTCAGGGTCTGACGCAAACAGAAGGAGGCTGCTTTCACATTCATGTGGTACAGGAGCAGACCCCACTCCATCCCCCTCCTGTCTGCACTCACCTTAAATCTGAGTTTAGGACGCGTGCACATGAGCATGATGGGAACCAGTTCGGAAGCGACTCATGCTTCAGTTTGCAGCTTACACAAGCGTGAGAAGGGAGCTTTAAGCCCGCAGTGCATATAGTGTATGCTACACAGACTGCAGTGGAGGAGGAGACATCGTACATCCAGGAGTTTAAACTTTTGAAATGAACAAAATGTTCCAACAAATTAGTTAAACTTTCTTTTTTCCTTTTTTTTTTTGTGGCAGAACATATCGGTGGGGTGGGAGGGGCATTGTTACTTACTTTGTAACAATGATTATGTTCAAATGTTTGTTTGCACTTCTAAATATTTAGGTTTAGAGTTGTAATGTGAATTTGTGATTTCAGTCCAGTGAGGGTGGGGCCAGGTGGTGTACTGGTTATAAAGATACTCAATGACAGACTGAGACTTGTTGTCTGCATTTTGCTGTGAGGCTGTTTGAATTAATTCCTGTATTTGTTTTTGTTTCTTTGTCCTTTGTAAATTTTTCCAGGACCTTTTGTTTTGGTTGATAAAAACACTGCTTTTTTTGTCGTTGTTTTTTTGCAAAGACTCCAGAGCCATTCTTCAGTTCCACTCATCTCAAGTGCCAGAAAGCTACACTAAAATCCCTCTTCTATGTAGCCTCCATATTCAAAATATAGAAATATAGGCCAAGTTAATAAAGCCAAATAAATGGTCATTGTTAACCTTCACGTCCCTTTTTGATGAAGGGTTGTGTTTTTCATCATCTCCTTTACAGTTATTTCTACCAATACTTGAATTTTCTTGATTAGATCTCACAAGGTTTGAGACGGACGGAAAACAAAGCAGGACAATTTACATCACCAGAGCTCCTTTCATCTTGAGGTCTCCTGACCTCACACTGTCTAACTACAACTTCTCCAGCCTTAAATCTTTCTTTGCTGCTATATGGTTAGAAGAGATTAGACCGAGTCCGTCCCCTCCCTTTTCATCCCCCATCCTCTCATTCACCCCTCGACCCTGTTTCTCACCCTTCCATCAACATCTCTCAACATACTTTCAATCAGCCACTGCCCTCTCTTCCCTCAGTGCAGTTGTTCCAGAACATGCTGATCCAACGACGGGAAAGGAGGCACAAGAAGCTGACGATGGAGGGTGTGTGTGTGTGTGAGGGAGGGGGATAGAAAGCCCCTGAGCCACAGGGGGGTTTCTAACAACGTGTCCCTCTGATTGACCTGTGACCAGTCTGTTATAATCTCTGAAAGCTTTGGCTCACCTCACGGCTCACCTGGCAGAGCAATACTCTTTCTCTTTTCACTCCCTCCTCTACTAATCCCTCTCTCCCTTTCCCCCCCTACATTCACTTTCTCTAATCTCACCCATCCCCACCACCCCTATTTTTCACTCTCATCCTACATGTCCATTCAATTTCTCCATGCAATTCAATTTCATTTTCTATATTAGCAGCACAGTAGGAAAAAAAGCTAATGCCAAAAAAAAAAAGAAAAGTAAGACATATATAGAGAACATAAAACAACAGGCCATAAATATGAATAAGGATTAAAGTTGGTAAGCCGTCAAATTTACTCACAGCCAAACTAGGTTTTGCATCCTTTGCAAGGATTCATATTCATGAAGCCATTTGTACCACGAGAGCTGGAGTCCCTTGGTTGTAATAAACAGTGTTAGTTTTTTACCTTCAGTTTCATCAGATACACAATCAATATGCAAATGATTTTTTTTTAGGAAGCTAATTCTGCCAAAACCTCAACATGCTGATCTAAGTCTGGTTTTATCTTGGAACAGCCCCCTCCCCACCCCTCCTATCTCTACACAGAGAGTGCCAGACAGGCTTTTACTGCACTTCACCTCCTCCACTCACATATCAGTGCGCACACACACACACAAACAAACACACACACACACAAACAAACACACAGAGGCATGCACACAATATGCTTCAAAGCCTCCTCGCTGGCTTCCAAATGCCAAATGCCTGCCTAATAAATACAAACACAAATGCATTAACAGACACATAATGACATGCAGCCACTTATTCAGGTGTTCCACTGAAATCCTCCCACATTTACACATTCATTGACTATAAACAAGTCAAAGATACATGTGTCAGGCTGCAACTGCTCAAATCCAGCTCATTGTTGGAGAATCATCTTTCATACTTCACTCATACTTCTCTTTCATCCTGACTGTGCCTGTGTGGCTTTTTATCATCTGTCATACAGTTTTTAACCCCTGGCCAATACCACCCTCCTGTCACCGCCACCACCACCTGTGTACTCATGTCCGGTGCCTCTGTGTATATGTAGCGGTGTGTTTGACGCCTTCGTCCCTCCCAGCGCCGCCTGGCCTAATGCCTGCTGCAGATGGGAGGCAGGAGAGAGGATACTTTAAAGGTATGAGCTTTGAAATGGTAAGAAGCTCTGTTTATAGTGCCGTGCAGATGAAAGTGAGCCGGGAGGAGATGCACAAGGCCGAGGAGGCAGGGGGGCGGGTGGGGTGGCAGGTAGCAGGAGGTGTTGTATACGTGGGTTGTTTTGGCCGGCCTACACCTCAGCACCTCACCTACAGGGCTGTCACTATTACCTGGAAGGAATTCTCTATCCTCTCTCTAAGTTGGCCTCCTTCTTATCTCCCTTCCTCTCTCTTCCCTTTGATTACGCATAAATAAATGAAAAAAAAGAAAACATGAAACAGGTTCATGAAGAGGTGAAAATGAGGAATACAAAATGCATGGGCAGCCAAATAACACTCTGCAAATGGCTATGTTCAGCAAAAACCTATACACCTATATCATTATGCATGAGCATGTGTACTTATGTGCATTATGTATCTATAAGAAGGAAGAAGAAAAAAAAAAAACTGGAGCGCTGTAGCCTCCTACTCTTTTCTTACACTGCATTGCTACATTTTGTTACACCGCACTGCCCAATCTCCCCATGGGGATCATTAAAGTTTCATCATACTGTACCTTATTAGGTATCTTTAGTCACTAGAACTCTGTGGGAAAATCAGTTCATATTGATGTATGATGCACATATTGATTTTAATGAGCTAAAAGGTAAAGTGTCAGCACGCTTCAAAAACGTTTACAGGGAGATTTAGAGGTTGCTTTTGGGCTTTTTATTTTTATTAAATATTTTATTAGATGCCTAAAATGTTCCAGCGCTCAACAGAGAATAGTGTATGTATTTAGTGTATATTTCACACAAAAAAAAAGAAGTTCAAATGAATTTAAAGTACTTAAAACTGTTAGGGAACTCAGAATAAATCCCAACTCACCTGGTCCAGACAGCTGGGTTGGGCCGGCACCACAACATCAAAGCACAGCTCAAAGCAAACACAGAAGGGAAACTGTGGGGAAAATAAAAACTTAACATAAGAAAAAATAAAAAAGCCCAGAAGCGAGAAAAAAGCGACTTGTGTGTGGAGATAATATGAATAATGGATAGCAAGTAGAAACAATGCAGATGAGAACAAATAGCAGATTCCCAATAAGAGCTGCATTAAAACAGACAATATGGCATACATTGCTGAAGGAGGTTTTTGTGGACGCGGTGGCACGGACGTGGGCACGTGCTTTAACGTGCATCAGACAGAAGAACCATCTCCTGATGTGTTTGACAGTAATGAGGCAGAGGCAGAGTGCTGGATTTGAGAAGCAGAGCCTGCAAGCAACAGACAGGCAAGCAGAGCATATCAAATCACCCCTATGTGGGACAAAATCATTATGTCACCGCAGAGTAATCTAGCAGCCACAAACCACAATTGGTCTTTTGGCAAAACAAGGGTCAATGGCAGATGGGTAGAGGCTGGAGCTGTGGAACTGGTATTGGAGCTGCTGGCTACACAAAGACACAGTAACTGAAATGCTAACCTCATTTATACCAGTTTCTGTTTGGCACCCAAGGGGGGCGACCAAAGTTCTGAAACCCAAGTTAAATTCAGGCCGGGCCAAGGAAGACCGTGGCTTTTGACGCCTGGGGTCATATGAGCGTCGCTGGCAGCTGTCGCAGTGTGCACATCAAGCGTTTAAAATGCACATTTGCTGCAGAACTCAAGAAAATCAAAAGAAAACGCAAGCGCAGAAAAAGAAGGGCCTACAGCTTGTGTACAGTTTTCTGGTGCAGAGAGAGAAATGAAGGCGAAGAAAACAACCTGGAGGTAAAAGTCTGTGAGAGAAGGAGACTCTCATTTCGTCCTTCTACTCAAACTCGCATAATCTCCACTGCATTTTACCAGTAAACTTAACAATTCTTCAAGCATTCAAACACTTTGAATAAGTCACGATTACTGTGGCAGGAAAAAAAAAACAAAAAAAACTCAAACATCTGCAGTGAAGCTGTAAAGAGTCTCGATGAAAGTTAAATTGTCCACAACAAAACAAGTAAACACAGACATTAAAGAGAGAAACTTCTCAAGTTCTGTAAACTGTCATGAAGTTTGACTGAAATGACTTCGGCTTGATGAAAACTGCCAAATAACTACAGAGCACTGTAGTGATTAGCTGAAAGAAGGTGACGGTAAACGCACCAATTTATTTCAGTTGTGTTTCATTAGGCCACCGTTAAATACCTTTGTTTTCTCATTAGAATTAATAAAGGAGGAATTTGACAGTGAAGTAAATAGATATCTGATATCAATGTGTGTTAAAATGTTGGTCTGCATGACTGGGCTCAATTATCAGAAAGAAAGAAAGAAAGAACAAAACAAAGAACGAAAGAACGAAAGAATGAAAGAAAGGGTTGTTTTTGTTTTGTTTTTTTGCAAAATATAGACATTTACATTTTGAAACTTATTCCAGCACGCCAACCACTCTCTTCTATAAAGAATCAAACAATGCTGTGCTGCTTATGCTTTATAATGTTATAAATGACAAGGACACTCAGCTGGTAACACTTTTACTTTGAGACACAGTTCATGTTGTTTTGTGTTGTTTGGCAGAAGAAACCTAAATGACCAATAGAGTGCATGGGCCCAAGGCCAAAGTCCCACAATGACATAGACATTTAACAATTACATTTACCTTCAAACATCAACCTGTTCTGCTGGTGTACTCGAGTACAATAATTATACTTGATTAAAATGTGTTACTTACAGTAAGTTGCTGGTTGGTATGTAGTTTAAGATTTAACATACAACCGACAAACCCCTGAGATATGCTTCATACATGTACATGTTATATTAGCGTAATATTTAATGATACAGCTTTAACTTTCAACATACGTTTTGATATAAGTGTATTTTCCCCACACATACATCCTATTTGGTCACTTGGGAGAAGCAAAAACAAGCTGTGAACATATAATTTACTTATGACCACATGTCATTAAGTTGATATGAGCATGTAATCAAAGTGCTGCTTATTTACACATCCTACAGTTACAAGCGCAACATTAAACATTAATTTCCATGTGTCCATGAGTGTACTTGCCTCCTTTTAGCTCTGTTTTTGGTCTCTACCATCTCCCGAGGGAAATCTCTGTGCTCTTTAGCAGCTAAACACTCAGCAGCTAGTCACTAACTGGGCCTGTCTGCTGTTTGATGCTGAGGAGGCAGAGCGCAGCAGCTTTTTAGAGGTTTTTCTTGCTGAAAGAAGCTGCCTGCTGTGGCAGAAAATGATACTATAGGAGTCGTGAGAGTGAAACACAATAGTAGAGCTGCTGGTCGCACAGCTAAACAATGACATGAGACTCACCTTGAAACTGCAGATCATTATTATTATTATCATCATCATCATTATCATCATTTTTATTATTATGTAGGTTCAACAATATGACCAACCCCTTTATTATGACACATAACAATAAAAAGTTCTATTATGGCTGCTATAAGAAAGTTAAGTAAAGTAAAATAAAGTAAAGTGATCTATGCAGGAGTCTCGCTTCAGGTGTTTTTAACAACCACTTCCACCACTGTTTAGTTTAAAGACCATTTGTTGTCTAATGACTGGTCAACAAACCTAAGATTTATATTGTCTGAACAAGAAAGACGGTGCTTCATTAACAGAGCTGTCAGATTAGTTGATTTAATGCTATTAGTATACGGCAATATGGTTTTCAATTTCCTATACAGCTTGAGGCTTCACCTTTATGCCTCCTGGACCAATTGTATTTCTGTTACAGAGAGTCTGGCTCTTTGATTTGGCACCAGCAGATGTGAAACTAATGTGTTACACAGCCTAGCTATTGTCACTGTAGTTTTATAAATCATAAAATATACATGTTTAAGTCTGCTCTATATGGTCACAATAACACTGTATCAGTCCACGCTGACTAACTGAGCCTTATGAGGGATCCAGATACAATATTTCCTAATAGGATCTTCCATGAATTCATCTGCATACAAGAAGGAGTGAGGCTAAAGATGTAAAGTAAGATTTGTACTGAGATAAAAAAACGATTTGTTTTATCGAACGCTCAGAAAAGACCAGGTATCATTTGTACTAAAAGCTTTTTCTCAGGTAGTTAAAATTCTGCTGGAGTCACACAGGTAGCTACAGTAGGAATGTAATGCCTCACCCCCTGTATGATGAAAGGCTGCGCTACACAGTCAACTTCCCCTCCTTGGCAGCCGGAGGACAATCTGTCCCACACCCCAAAAACAAGAGAAAAATCATTACATA
>OMNW01004221.1:27884-51607 GCA_900303245.1 Selene dorsalis | reverse complement strand
CAGTTGCTTCAAAACGTGTGAGGGTGCATGCAGGCATGCATCATGCTGTAAGCAAACAGCAGAAGAAAACAAAAGACGGCAATCTGGGCTTAAAAACACAAGCATGTTTAACCTCAGACTGACAGCTACTGTCCAATCATCAGCCATCAGCAGATTACCACACAGACCAAACTTTCCAGTTACACGGTCGCCTGAGCACAGGTCTCACATGACAAGAAAAGAAGCTGTAATTTTCCACACCTGTACACGCATACACTGTACATGGATCAAAATGTTGGAGGTGTTTGTTCTCAGATGTAGTTTTGGAGTTTATCAGCACCCATTTGAATTCAGTTCAGTGTTCAGTCTAAGCAGTGATATTAAGAGGGTTAACAAAAAGTGAAAGTAAAATGAAAAATTCTCAGGGGACACACTTAAGACAGGTCTCAGGAGGTGGGTAAGGGGACTTCACACATGCTACCTCACACACACACATATACACACACACACACACAGTTTTCACAAAGGGCTTATACCACTGGGACTGTACGAAGAGGGCTTTGTTCTCTGATATTTTTCCCCCAGAGGATGAGAATCTGTTCAGCCCAGGGACTCAGAGCTCAGTATCCCCTCTTGCCGCAGAGTCTGTCAGCTGTGTCAGGACAGGGTCTCCCCTCGGCCTCAGTCAGCCCAGACTCTGATCAAAGGCCAGTACAGACCCAGCTGTAATTGAAAACAGATCCAGCCAGAATCCCCCTCCAGCAGGAATATGCTGAGTACAGGCAAACGCCTCACATTCCAAAAGCATGAACTCTGCAAAAAAAAAAAAAAAAGATGAACAGCACTTGAAGTTTGCTTCTGCCTTACATGTGCAAATGAAAGAGTGAACATGGCATACAGTGTGCAAGAAAGCTGCTACCTGCAATGCATCCTTCTCAGCAGTTGCATACAGTTGATCTGCAGGTTATTGCAGGAAAAAAAAGTATTAAGATCTAGATTATCTGAAGTTAAGTCAAAATATTATAATCATACCAGTCCAGGAATATTAACTGCACAACACCACAGAACCAGAATTTAACCTGAGGCAATGCAATATGAAGTTCTACTTAAATGTGCAGGTGCTTTTTCAAGCTGCAAGTTATGAATATGTAAATAAACATGTATTCTCTTGCATGTTATAGCTTCAGGACTCTGTCCCCCTCTTCATGCATATTAGTCTTTACAATATGCTGGACTCCTGCCAGCCCCATGAGTGAAATTCCAGTCTGCAAACTAAAGATATAGTTTCACACTTAAGAAAATGAATACCACTCTCACTCTGTTCATTAAATATAGACGTAGAGGAGAGAGAATATTGGACTTTCCAAGTTTTCCTATTACTCAATTTGAAAAGAAATCATTTGTCAGTGTTGTTTTAACATCTTGTCTTCTCACTGTCCCAAGATACTAAAGTGGTAAATAGTGACGTTTAGAGGAAAGTCTATTTTTGAACTTTGCACAGAGCCAGGCCACACAGACATGAAAGCTGTACCCTCTATAACTCACACAAAGCAAAAGAAAAGAAATTGCAATGCTGTAGATTTGAGCAAAGTGACAATTTGACATTTTAATTCAACAGTTTAACAGTTGGGTGATCCTAACTTGGCAGGCTGAGTGTCAAAAACTCATGTGTTTAACAGTTTATTCAACAGATTAGCAAAATACACACTGCTCCCTGCAGAGAGGTAGATGATGAGATTGATGCCAGTTTCATGTTTGCTTTGTCAATATAAGTGGGGCCAGGTCACAGTTAGCTTTGCTCAATTTATTTTAGCTCAGATTAGGGACAGGGTCGATTCCATCAATAATTTCACATGTTAACTTAACAACAGGGACGTTAGCCGATCCCAGTATGGCAAACTGAATGTAATGACGGTACATGTTCCTAAAACAACTGAACTCACCCCCTTAATTTGAACAAACTGAACAGAGGAACTCTAACTCTGCATTGACTCGCTCAACTGTAACATACACTATAACTAGTGCAATAGGAACAACAAGCTTGAATATGTTCCATGTTTTTATTGCCACCCAAAATCATTTCCTTTTAAAAGGGATCCTGTGTGTAGTTTTGCACTTCCCTTTTCAATACAGTGACATTGCTAGAAGAAAAAACAAAAAGAACGGCTTGGCATGTTTGTGGTTTGCCTCAGGACATTTCCTGGCATTTTAATGTAACATTTGGAAAACCTTAAGTGGATGAGGCAAAGGGAGGAAATCAGGGTCAAACTCAGTGGTATTTTGAATTTCAGTCATGGTAGTGTAAGTGCTCCAAAGATGAAGTGATGAGTTGATGGTGTATTGATTAAGAATAGATGGCAGACAATACACAGGTGTCAGGGGAGAAGAGATGAGTGGATATGAAGGATAATTATGCATTAACGTTTATAGACAGAAACGAGCCCCGTCGAAGCGTTTGCTCCTCTGTCTTGGTTTCACTGTGGAATCAGACCTGAGTGTTACACGGGGGAGTTGCAACACTCAAGTGCAATCTGCACAAGGATATCGAAACAGTCATCATGAAAGCAATGTGGTACAATGTGGCATCAGTGCCAATTCATTAGTGGGGGAAACCCTGTTCTCGTAGCCGCCGTTCTGCTTCCCAGTGCCAACTATTGAAATGGACTGAAAACAAAGGTTCCAGATTGTGGAGAATGTGTAAACAGGTCTTGTGAAAACAGAAACACTCATAAAGCAAGAAAAATAAGTGAGAAATCCTGCTCTGTTGTATGGTAGAGGTGAAAATATGCGGCACAGTGATTGCAATCGTCCTTGTTCTAGAGCAGTAAATGAACAGCTGGGAAGGGACTGAGCCAGATTTCCTCATTTCTGGGTCGTCAGCATGCTGAAAACAAAGGTACAGAATGTTTCTGGGTTACATTCGGTGAATTCCTGAGAGCCGCTGTGGGCCCAAAAGGAAGGGAGCCACGTATCTTAGGAACTGCGATGACAACTTATTTTGAACGTTGAACTCTTTTCAGCTGAGAGGCCTCGGTTGCACACTCTCCCAGGGCAAATCCTCTGGAAAATCACACTAAATCTCTTGTATGCTTCATGTTTGCACCCCTTAGAGATTATACTGCTATCATACACCCCCGCTGCATCTGGATGGGTATTTCCGCCACTGCTCTTATAGCAGTATAGCTTTTACAAACTTGGTGTTTTTGTCCGTGGAATGAAGTCAGTTGTTGCCGCTGGGTTGTCTGAAGAAAAGTCCGAGTCAGAGCTGTTGTTTCCTGCCTACTAGACTGTGGTGAGAAGTCCCCCACTCCCTTCTTTTTGTCTTAGAATAACTGTCATATGTGGATCTAACTCCAAACTCTAAGTATCCTCTCTCAACCTAATACTTTCCCTGAGCTATTCATACCTAATATTGATCAGCTTTACAAATTCAAAAGAACCAAAGCTTAAGGCTGAGGAAGAGCAAGAATGTAAAAACAGGAACACCCATTTCTTCTGGCGTTGGCAGTATTGAGAGAGGGCCCGAGGGATGACATAGCTGAGGGCCGTGTGCATCTTGCTGAGTTTATGTCGAAAGTGAAAACCAGAGAATACAATAGAGAAGAAAAAAGGAGAGGGTAGGAACAGGGAAACGAGATGGTGAGGATTTGCACTTTCCAAAAGGACTTACCTCCTACAGGACAAGATATCATTAGCTACGCAAGAAGTGTAGTGCTCCAGATGGCGATGTCGGCCTATCACTCTGCCCACTTATCAAGTCCAGGCTGTTATATCTTAACCCTTGGATGGACTACCATGAGTGTGTGCATGGTCCCCAGAGGAAGAAGTGACTGACTGTGTCAACTCCCTTGACCCTGACAATCAGGGCAATGTTTTGCGCAGTTCTTTCATTGTTTCCAGATGATATATCCTGGTGACACTGGTGGTCACATGACTTCCTGTCTAGTAACACTGAGTGCTGACTGTGGATGTTTTGAGGGAGTGTTTCCACAACTATTGGATGGATGCCATGAAACCTGGTCCAATATTTACTCTCATCTGGTCTTGTTTGCTCTCTGCGACTCTGCTTCCTCTGTCAGTGTCATCCTTAGTCTCTTCTGCCATGAGGAACATACAGTGATAACAGTGAGCTAGCTAGCTTCTTACAGTTAGGCAAGAGGTGCTGATAGTGGTGTGTGTGGTGTTGCCATAAACCGATGTGTGTCCCACAAGGCAAGAGGGTCCCTGCCAGGCAGCTAACCAAATTTGCATGCAGTGTAATACCAGGTACATTGTGTCAATGGGAGTGGCCATCCTCCCTGTTACAAGTCATTGAAACATCAAAATGATGTTGAAACTACCATTACATGGTGTTGCCTTGGATCCATTGAGTAAATGCGATGACAAAATACCTTAAGAACAAAAGACATTCCCATCAACCTTAGTTCCTGTGTGTTTAGTGTAAATTAGGAAAGATTAGCACGTTCATTTGAAGCTCAAAGTGCTGCTGTTTCTTATGTAACCTCACACAGCTGCTAACTTGGCTGTTGACTCTTTATGTTGTTGGAATTAAAAGGCATCTGCTTACCCCTCAGGTAATGGATTCATTAACTACACATCAAGAGGCTGTAATGTTTGAGAGATAGCTTGTCATCACAGTACATTTACCTAACTGGTTTGAAAATGCCCCTCAGTAAGGTATCCTGGCAGGAGAATACACCTGCTCTGTCAGTCAGTCTGTATTCTGGTTTCAAGCAAGAGGACAGAGCACAGGAGGTCATAATCTGCTGGGAACAAATCAGCATAAAACATATTTACAGAGCTGGGTGGTTGAAGGCTGTTATCTGATATCTTCTGCTCAGCATCTTCTCTGTCAAACTGGATTCCCATCAGGCAATGCCTTGAGATAGTAAACAAAGGGCAAGCATTAAACAACGCTGTTGACATATTCAGGGAGATTTTTTTTCTAACAAATCAGACCATCTGTGCTCGGAGCCTCCGAACAAAGCTGCCCTGCATCTTAGTTATCTCGGTTTATGGGTGGTGGCGATGACAGCTAATGAAAACCTCTCCCAGCAGTTTTTGACCTTTTTCCTGTTCACTAGGTGTGCCCTGTCATCCGCTCTGGCACATTTAACAGTGGCCAGATGCCCCAGATGGCTGGCCCAGCTCTGCGCTGTCAGCAGATTTGCGAGCCGAGCATGAGCTTGAAACACTGACACGGCACACCAGTCCTCCAGGGACGCATCCAAGGAAACCTGCAGATCTATACAGTTTGCACTCTTTGTCTTGCTGCCATTACAAAGTGGTAGGGTGACCACATTACATGGGTCGAATAATATCTACAGTGTGTCTGAGGTGTTAAAAAGACAAATTAACATGTCATGCAGTTTGTATTGGCAAAGTCTAGTCAAATGAACAATGACATAAGATAAGAATAATTTGATAAAACACAGAGGACAAACAACCATATTTCAGTGAGAGAGGATTTTATTTTGCATCTCTGCGTCTACATTAATCTCCTCATGATGCAACCAGCATCATAAAGGTTAAAAACAGCAGTACAGTTGAACCGTCTATAAGTGTGCTATTAAAATAACAGCATTATTAAAACAGGTGAGGAACCCTCTACCCTCTAACAGCCCATCTCTGAACACTAACCCAAAACTAAACCTGAAAACTCCCACGTTCCCTCAACACAACTTCAGGTATCCTGACATTGTAAGTGTCCATCACGTTTGCCCGTTGAAAATCGGCAAGCTTACGCAAATCAGCACCAGTGCTGGCTGTGCCATGTGTAAGGCATGGGTTCCTATTGTCAAAGCAGGTAATCCTTTCTATATCCTGATTTTGTCACACTGTGAGTGTTGAGAATAAATGCTGGAGCCACTGAGGCAAAAAAAAAAAAAGAAAGACAAAAACAGCACAATTGACCAATACTTTCTCCCATAAAAGACACTGCTCCCATTCAAAGCGCAGTGATCTTTTTCTCTTTCAAAGACTGCAAAAGTTGTAGCTTTGTAAAAACAAATAGAATATATTTTGACATATACAGTATATAAAGCTTTTTTAGTAACTAGTGACAAAAAATGACCAGAGACACAGAATCAGAAGGCACAGCGAGACGGTGGTGACAGTGGCTGCTCAGCGAGGAGACTGTAAACATTTTGTCCTGTTCCAAGAAGAGAGATACCAGGAAGGGCTTGAGTGTTTCCAGAAGGCAGTGTGTCCGCCACTGAAGCATCGCTGCTCCCGGAGTGGCAGTCACTTTAAAAACAGTCAGTTAAAAACGGTGTTGTAAGGCTAAAAACACTTGATATATGAAATCCTTCTTCGGGTAGGCAGCAGCGGGTATAAGATTCTCTCTCTCTGCAAGTCATAACATTGATTAGATTTGAATTCACCCACGCACCGGACTCAGTGGTGCACCATCATTATCATTGATTCTCATGAAAGGCAGAAGACCTTTGTTTGTGTTACAAGTTGGCCTAATTTCATTAAATTAAACGTCCTCTCTTAAATAAGGACACCTGGTTACTCAGTAATGTGGCCAACACACACAGAAACCTGAATTTGAAATTTCACTAGCGTGATCTCCTTGAATGTTCCTCCCTGCTGGATAAACAGCATTCAGCAGTGTGGGGTACTGTGAGGCTGTTGTTTGCCAAAGCTCCCACTGGCTGCCCTAGAGAGAGGTGCATGAGCATTGATCACCAAGGTCTTAACCGAACGGCTGACACAAGGGATCTGTTACGCGTTGTCGTATTTCTGCAGGGCCTCCTCTAGCTTGCCTGAGATCTTTTGAAAGAAGGAAATCTGCTGAAGCAGGTAGTGCTGCATCTGTGCCTTGAAGTCACGCACACGGATCTGGTGGAAGTGCTGGATCTCGGCCAGCGTGGCAAAAGAGATGATGTTACAGCGCTCATTGATGCCCTCGGCCTGTGCCCGGTCCATCTTGCCCTCCTCCACATGTTTCTGGCTTTCTTTCACCTTCGTCAGGGCCCCTGTTTGGAGAAGAAATACAACAGGAGTTTAGACTAGGATTTATTTATTTTTTGTTCCATGTTTGCAGTTATAATTATGTTTACCTTTCTTTTCCCTGGAAGTAAATGTTCTACGGATGGAAAAGCACCCATCCCATTTGTATGTCAATGTTCAATCAAAGCAAAAATCCCCCTGATGCTTTTTGACCAAAACAGGAAAAGAGCTCACAAGTATAATCCATATTTGACAACACTACTTCCTTAAGGCATGAGCTCTTATTTCCTTTGAGTTAACCTTTAGCTTGTCAAACAACAGACTGTCAGGTTTTTCAAGTGGAAAGTTAATTAACAATTGAAATAATCTTGTCTCAAACGAGTCAAGAACTTAATCCAAGTAAATCTATAACTTTAGGGAAATCACCGAAAATACTTTGAAGACTTTTGGCATGAACAGTTTGTTCTAAACTCCCTGAGAACTAGAGCCACATCTGTGTCTAAAGTTAGAAAATGTGAGGGGGCCAACTCTAAAAATATCTATCACATTGTGTCACTTCAAAGCCTTTTATAAAACAACCATTTAAGGGGATTTTGCTGGAAGTTTGGTACCATCTACTAAGGTTGTTGGCATTTCCAAGAGCATAATATTATAATGCGCAACACTGCCTACTAATGAAGTCTATTTTGTATAATTTAGCTATTCATTAAAGCTGATGTCACACTCAAAAAATGTGCCAATCACTGAACCCTGCCCCTGTACAGCAACTGCCCAATCATAGCTTAGTATACTGAGTTGGTGTCCAGCTTTGGATTTCTCCAAAGGTTGGGTTGATAGATTTTATAGTGATGTTTTCTTTAGCCACCCCAAAGCCAAGTAATGGATCAAACACTGTGGTTATCCTTTTTAATGAAACACACAAATGTGAGCAGGTCTGGCTAACTAGCTCACTGTAGTATCATCATCATCACACTTATGTGGGGGGGAAAGGCCTGTGTGGAAGCTGCTTCACTTCATGCTACTATGCCAGAGGTAATCTTAGCAGCTCTCCTACTCCTTATTGGATTTAGGCAAGTTTACACTCTAGCAACACCTTCTAAACGTCTGATCTGTTATAGTGTTAAATTCATTAACACACTGGTTAGTCAGCCTAAAAGCCTTTTATCTTGTCACATTGTAAGTGCAGACATACATGTTACGTTTATGAAAGCATAGGGTTAGGGTTACAGTAGGTTCATGGTTAAATCTATTGGACAGATATTTCCCATAACCATCACTTAGAGGCTAATGGTGTGTTTAAATCTCTTTTCGAGTTCAGCTGCTGGACATTGTATTAGAAGATAAATATAATAAAATCAGATAGTACACTATGGCTAGGTGACAAGAAACTACAGCTTGTTAAAAAGAAATAAACCACATCGCAGTCATACTGAGAGTAATCTCACTGCCAGGAAGACCTGTCTGCTGCTTTTACTGTGGTGGACTCGGAGGACAGAAACGATGGTTTCCAACCTTCCATTTTCACACATCAGCTGTCACTGCTGTTGCAAACTTTAAAGCAAAAAAAAAAACATTGTTGAATTTTGCTTTCTGCACAATAAGCCTTCAGCCATTCTGGTGCCAAAACAAGACATTAGCCTACAACTTTGCAGACAGATGGTTCAATGGGAGCAGAAGGCAGGGTCATAACACCAGGAGCTCATGACAGCTGACTTATCAAACAGCTGACATTTCCTGACTACGCAAAGAAATAAATGTCATGAGCAATAAGTATGATGTTGAAATGAAAAAGAAACTGACAGGACATGAACTTCTGTCTGAACTTAGTACTTAGAAATGTTTGCATGCCATAGCTGCAAGCAAGGCCAACCACAAAGAGACACTTTGGTTTGAGCGTTAATATGAATGCAGATGTATGTCTGCTTTAGAAATTCCTTACTGTTTCTCACGGTCTTTGTCAAAAATGATGTAACCGTAAGGCAAGAAGAGGAATCACAAGATCTTTCCCTTCTTTTTTTTTAATCACCTTAAAGCCCTTGTGGCATTGTAAACACATGCAGGTGATAAAGCCGGAGGCCACAGCACAAAATTCTGTGCAGCTCTGAGAAGGTGTGGCCTTGAGACGTTTTAAATGAGACTTGCTATGAATACTTTGACACACAGAAACCATCAGTGATGCACTCTTTGCAACCATGACACAACAGTGATGACAATGACATGTTGTAATTTGTTCAGGACAGCACCGACAGCATGGCGTAAGATGAGTGTTACTCTGACCATGGCGTAATCGGCTGTAAGACAACGTAATCCTCCTTGGCCTTAGGATGGGGCGTTGGGGTGCAACTTTTCACCCTAAGGGCAACAGAACTTCCTGCACTGACCTATCATGGGACTTTGCCGTCATTATGTCAGATTAGTCACCAGCATCCTGTTGATAGTCTGAGTCAACCTGCTTGTTTCCTGAAATAGGAGACCACAGAGGTCGAATCCCCACACTAGTTTGGCGCCTGTCTACCTTTACAGTTCACAGAAATGCTTTATGACTACCCTTTTCTTTACTAAGCAAAACACGGCTTTAAATTTGGTGACAAAATCCCCTCATAAAGACGTCTTTTTACTCTTCCTTTCAAATCTGCCCAGTTTGCCTTCTGGCTGTGGCTCCTTCAGCAGCACTTTAACCCAGATCTTTGAAATTCCTCTAATGCACAACAGACTGAACATGACAGAAAGAGAGGCAAAGATGGAACAGTGGTTGTGAGTGGGAGGCAAAAAGAGAGACGGGAACAAACACAGCTGTCCAAAGACTTTAAATACCAGTCCCAAAGGTGTTTACTGTACCTTAAAGGACTCTGGCTTCCTGCATTTTAAAAGCCCACTAATGGACTACAGAGGAATAATTGTAACCAAGGAGATTTTATGAGGACAGCAAGAGTTCAGTCATAGAAGACAGTGTCAGCAAACTGTAATATACAGAGCTGCATCATTTTCACGGCTGCTGCAAGTACCTGCAGACCTGAGGCAACAAGGGAACCACTAATAAGACACTGAGTTGGGCTACAAATGTCAGTGATTGTCATTATAAATTATACGAAGGGACTAATATATTTGATTTACCATCACTGTGCAAATGTGATGAACTGATTATATCATTAACCAACCGATTGTAGGGGAACTATGCAAGTCCGGTCGCTTTTCTGCTGTTTTGCTAACTCTCCTCCAGGCCATGTACATTTGTTTTTAACGATGCCGCCAAAAAAAGCAATCCATGGAGCACTGGATAACGTTATATAACATATATGATGATATGACGTTGAACTGAAAGATTATGGGGCGCGTTTGTGTGGCCGTGCGCAGAGGCGAGAGCTGGGCCAAGGTCTGCACTGATGTTGCGAGGTTGATTTTAAGCCCAGAGATGCTAGGTGGAAGACAGAGAGCCTCCGTTCTCCCTAGTAACATGTTACAAGTCATGTGTGTAACCATCACAATTACTGAAGCTGTTTAATTAAGGTAAAAATGTAGCATGGCCACAGGAAAATCCTGCATAGTTCCTCTTTAAGCACAATTATCACATTGACGATAAGAGAAATAAACTTTTTAAAATGTTTGTTTATATCATCAAAGTACTCTAAATCACAAATCAGTAAAGATTATAATTTTGTAAAATGTATTTTAGGGCCACTTTTTACAAATATATCTCTTTAATTAATAACATTAAAGAACCAAAACCACTGTTGTTCACTTAATTTATCACATTGCAAAAATCACTGGCACCCTACTGTATATATTGTATGTACAGTATTTGCTAGTGTATTTATAGGTTCAAAATATTGTAAATAACAAATGATCAACAGTGTGTGTGAGTGTTCTTTTGTTGTTAGAGTTAATGATCCAACACCCCTGTCTGGAGTGTGTGAACTTTATTGTGTGTGACCCCAAAATACGCAATAACATCAGAAATGACATTGACATTGTAACAACATCTACAGTACCTTTTAAAAATGTTATATCAGTAATGTCATTGTGTATCTGAAGTCCTATTGGCATTCAAGATATACATATTCACTAACAGTGACTACAGAGGTTTACAGGATACTGCAGTGTCACACCATAAACAAGAAAAAGTCCTAGTAAGTGCCTCTGAAGAAATCCTCCCTGGGTGTATGGAGGTGGCATCGAGCCCTCCTGGGCTCACTGGAGGCTCCAGCTCTTACGTAATCTCTGGTTACACAACACCGAGCTACTGCCGAGCCTTTGACCCGAACAAACCATGGCAATCCCCATCTCATCACTCCAGCACCTCGGTCATCCATTTGTGCATTAGAGGACATTTAAATAGCCTGTAACAACATATCAGACGGACCCGCAGCGTTTTGCACAGGAGTGTCAGCGTGAGAGGGCTGACTCAGCAGGAAGGACCTGACATCCTTGCAAATCACTGCTTTCCCTTAACTCGCCTGCCATTGTTTTATCGCTTCATGTGGTGATAAAACTGCGATGAGATCAGACAAAACTCAGCTAGTAATCTGCTGAATAGATAAAATTAACAAGGGAAGCCGACACATAAACAAAGTCAAAATAAGGACAAAGATAGCCAGGCCAAAAAGCATTTCAGCTTATTTAATTACTTATTAACCTAACCTCAATTCATCACAGTTATGCTTCAGCTTAGTTTCCTCCCCTTCTAGGCTTGTGCTTTTGTTGACATCGTGTTTTATATGCAGTCCATGATGAATCTAAGCGAGCTGATTAATGGAGACATTAATTGAATGTGAACACAAGTGTGTAAATATGAGAACATTCACCAGATGTGTGCTATAGCCTACAGACTTGTTGTGTGAGCCTCTCTGTTTACTAAATAAAAACATCATTTGCAAAGTCACCTAGAGCTGAAGGGGGGCTCTATTACAAATTGACAATATGTCCTAAGTCAACAAGAGGTTTTTCCTTCAAGAAGCACTGCAGGCAAGATCAATATTGCCACTGAAAAAGTGTTTGGAATAGGATCTTTAAACATTGCTGCGTTTATGTATTCACTTGACAAATGACAACTTTGTGGGCGGTGTTAAAAAAGACATGCGTGTTTTGAGTTCTGCCTTAATGACAGGACCGTCTATGGACTGCTATGAGCAAAAGAAACAGTTTTGACAGTCAACTACTTCATTTCTCTTGAGCTTCAATAATGCTTCTTTATTCATTGGTCAAACCAGCATTATCTTTAACCTCATCTTTGGATTGTAAATAGTGAGCATTCATGAAACCTCTCTCCTCCCTTCCTCTTTCACAAGAGCTCAAAATAAGAAGAAACAACACATAATGTTGTCAAGGCTACAGTAACAGATTAGGACAAAAAATAAAAAATGCAAAAATCCAAAAAGTTCAATAAGTTCTTAAAAGCAACGCCAGATATGATGTCGGTATCATTCTGTACTTGCATTGTCCCTGCAAAACTGCCACACTAATGGATTATGGGTTCCCTGTAGAGGTAGAGATCAATAGGGTGATGGTCACTGCTCCACTTTGGGACAGCTCACATTTCCCTGGCCACCTCCACAGGGACAAATAAAAACCTGTCTGGAGTCTGAGGTCCCAATGAGACAGATATTAGGAGCTAAAAATGGAATAAAGCCGTTAATAAGAGTGATAGGAAATGTTGGTCCTAAAGAGAGCAACTATGATATGACTGCAAGACCACCAGTAGAGAGAGCCTCTCATACAGGGGTAAACACCAAGCTGGTTAACCTCAACCTGTACTTTTAAAAGCTGCTGTGCCTGCAATATTCTCGCTGCTTCGCCAGTGCACTGAGACAATGATATCTCAGCCCCTGCTGGCCTTGGCCCTATGAGTTTCTGTGTGACTTCTGAAATGTGCACTTCAGTTTATGGCAACAGAGGATGTGGGCTAGCCTCACTTCAGGTGTCTAAAAGGGAGAAGACAGCAATAAACCTCACTTCATAACAGAGGAGTAGCACTTGTAGACGTTTCCTTATGATGTTTATCAGGAAAGGCGTATTACCTTCGCATCGGATGGGATAGGCTTGAACAGGGATGGAAAAGGAAATGTTTTATTGCATAGATGAGTCTGAGAGAAAGGCTAACTCACGAAATGAATACGGCAGTATTGTTTTCTCTTCAGGCAATAATATGCAGATGAAAGTTAAGCCACAGTATTTGTGGCTTCGTTAAAAACCACATATTCTTTAAGGGGGCCTTTCTCCCCGATCACCTTAGGGTGAGAGTAGTCAACATAACTGAGTGTGAATGTCAAGTACCTCAGGAGCGGGCTCCCTGGGAGCATGTAACCAATTTGTGTAACAAGAAGCCATTCAGTTGTGATGAACAGGGAACTTATTTAATGTAATCCACATTTACTGTGCTCTCTGCCATGCAGTGTAATAAATGCAGAGTGAGTGGTTAAAATTCAGCAGACGAACTGGGGTTGCTTTCTTTGTGTTTTACTTTTACTGTGAACATAAATAAACCAAGAGTAGATTCTTCGTTTGATAAATGATTAAGGTAAAATAAATAAATAAATAAAAGCCTGAATGTATGAAAAAGTTAACTCAACTGGACTCAAAATAAAAAAGAGGAACCAAACAGCCTCAGTCTCTTAAAACCAAGAGATCTAAGTAATTTCAGATTCAATATGTGACACATGGCACTCCTTTTGATCTGCTGCATGCCCTTAGGTTTCCCATCAGTTGTGCTTCCAGTCTCATAGTGTGGTGAAGCCCTGTTTTTGCACACTCTGTCATCTTCTCTCCAAACTGTGCCTGCAGCGAGGTACTCCATGTGTTGTATCAAATTAGATTCTCTTATCTACGGCATTAGGCAGGTCTTATCTCGCCAGTCTGTGTAAACGGCTGTGTCACCTTATTTGGGCTGAGCCCTGGCCTACGTGGCAAACTTGATTTGAGCTTACTGGGAAGTTTGTGTCCTGCTGCAGCCTAAACACTGTCTGTCCTGTTTCCCCAGTGTTGTCTATTGTGGAGTGAATGGGCCCTGTGTTTGGAGGGGACCTGAATGATAAACCAAGACGTCCAGGGGCAAGGTGGGGGATTAGCACGAAGCAGCAGGAAACCGCTAAACATAAATTGTGGCACTACTGTGGAGTCCATTTTTGGGATCCATATACCTGGTAGATGAAATACAGCAGCAGGGACTCTGACTGGTGGATGAAAAGATTAACTTCCCCTCCTGATCTGAGAGACATGTGATTTTTAGTAAGGCAGAATACTGGGACTGAACCTAATGCATGAATGAGAAGGATTAATTCACATGGCATCATCCTCTAATCTTGCAAGTGTATATAGGCCTGCGTCATATATGGTGTCCTACATCACACTGTTTCAGGTGCGTTTCTTTCCAGCGACCATTCAACAGTGATCTACATTAAGCATGATTTAAATAGGAGACCTATACAAGTATAGGCATGTACTGTACACACGTTCAGAAAGCTGTAAATCAGGTATGACAACCTACACAAAGGAGGAACAGCTCAATCTGTTGCATGTTTTCTTTAGCTGGTCATTTTCTCTTCCTCATCAGATCACCAAGTGTGCCACATTCTCACATATGGTAAACAGCCAGTGAGAGCTTCTCTCTCTGTGTGCTACAATGCTACGCCTCTTGCATAACAGCGCTGCCTCTCATGAGCATGACATTTTGCCAAACAATGAGAACAATCACTGGGCTGGGGTCACGTAGGAGGATGGCCCTAACATTGACTTAGTGTACACAGACTAGAAAACATGTGGACAAGCTTTTTTTTTTTTTTTTTTTTTGCATTACATCAGCTGAGCGATCAACACGTCAAGGGTGGGGCGTTCTCCACCTCCATGCTAATATCTAATAGTTCACCTGTCATGGAAAGTCAAACAGGGATAATCGGGTGTTGCCCATGTGATAAAGCAGATGGAATAAACATGGATGGCTGCATGCAAACCAGTTCTCCAGAGCAAACACTCCTTATTTGTTTTGCAAAGTGACATAAACTATGAGTGTAACCTGGCCACAGCCATCTCCTGTCAGGTCTGAAAACTAAAACAGCATGAGATATACTATGTTGTTGATCTGGTTACGGCCAAACGCACTTGTTTCTTTATTTAAAACGCCTGTTGATTGAACCTCAGCCAAATCTGTGGTAGAAAGTAAGATGTGGAAACTGGATTTATGAATTCACAGGTGCAATATTGTTTAATTTAATGCATGGAAATCAAGCCTCTTTTTTTTTTTTGATTGGAAAAATGGCATTATGAAACATTTCATGTTTCAGACATGTGTTTTGTGAGAACTGTCCCTGTATTCTTGTTCTGGGATTTGAGAATGTATAATTATCTTGTCTTTAGTTCAATTCCTTAATAATGATTAATTAAAAGTGGCAAGATCCTGTGAAAGCAAACATACACCAGTCTGTGTCAAAATGCTGAGTGTGTTTGAGAGTGTTGTTGTTGTTGTTGTTTTTTTACCTTTCTGGACATGGATGATGTCTGGGTAGTTTGCCAAGTGTCCTTGGTAAAGAGCTAACAAATCCATGATCGGGTCCAGATCCTTGCTGGGCTGGTCAGCAAAATACTCTCCAATGGATTCAAATGCATCTCCAGTGAAGGAGATGGCCTGGTTGAGTCCAGCAGAGTACACCTGCTGGTCTATTTCAAACGCCTGGCTGAGGACTTTGAACGACATCCCCACTTTCTGATACTCCTTCTTAAAGCCACTGATTTGCTTGCGGGCAAACTCGTTGACAGTGGCATTGAGCTGCAAGGTGCTGTCATCCATCCTTTTGGTGAAAGTCTTGAACCCATCTATTTTGCTCTCCACCTCCTGGAAGTCAAGTGGAGCCGGCGGAGGGCTGATAGTGAGGAAAAAGTTGGCTCCAACCATCTCGTCCTTCTCGGCCTTCCTCTTCCCCTGCTTCCAGGCCTTCTCGTCTGCGCTGTTGCAGGTGAGGAAGTGCTGGAAAACGTCACACCTGGCCAGGACAGGGTGGCTAGTCATGTGGTTCATCCACCATATGAGGCCTTTCCTCCTCTTGGAGATGAAGTCCTCCTCGAAGCGACCTGTGGCCTGCTTCTCCGGGATGTGTGGCACTGAGATGACGGGAAATTTCTCCACCAGCCGGGCGTACAGCCAGTCAAAGTGCTTATACCTTCTGTTCACCTGGGTTTGTGTGTGGGTGGGTGTCAGCTTGTAGGAGATGTAGCTCTTCATGCCTTTGAACTTTGTCTGTTTAGTGGGGTCATCGATTGCACATGTGAAGGGATACGGGTTCTCCTGCCACTCTGGGCCATACTGACCCATCACCACACAGATCTTATCCCCATCCTTCACAAAACCCGATGCCTCCCCCAGCACGAAGGCCTCTCCTCCTGACTTCACAAAGGTGGAAAACCTGTTCAGATTTCTGCTGACTGTGGCTGAGCTCTTTGCTTGCTGTGCATTACCTCTTGACATGGAGGATGTGGACACTCTGTAAGTGGATGGCCCGTTGCCTTCAAAGTCATGATACCTTGATCCTACAGTCCCAGGCTCGTCTGCAACAGTAGAGCTGTCATCCCAGTCATCATCCCAGTCATCGTCGCTCACTTGGCTGGGCGGCTGGTAGGCATGCTGCTGCGGCTGCTGCTGCTGCTGCTGTGGTGGCTGCTGTCGTTGCAGTGGAGGAGCCGGGAAAGAGGTGAAAGCAGGTGGAGACGGTTTAGAAAAGTTCTCGACATTATTCTGAGGCGTATAAGAGCCGTCAAATCCCCCCGGTGGGATGTTGGCGTATCTGGAGTCCGGGTAAGTGTCCCCAGATGTGCTGCAGCTGTTGTTGTTGAACGTGGAGGCGGCGTCGTTCCTCAGGATCTCCACGTAGGAAGCGGGGAACAGTCCCCTCTCTCCTTTGCTGTTCGCCCCTTCCAACCAGCCCTCAATGTCCTGTTCGCTGTACAAAGTTAGGATCTCATTCTCCTTCACCGACACCTCGCCGGGGTTTTCGGAGTTGAAGTCGTACAGCGCTCTGGCTCTGAGCGCCATGATTCCCCCACAGCTGGAAGACGAGCAGGGCAGCGGGTTAACTTACGGCCGGCCGGAGCAGGAGGGGAGCGCAGCGGGCAGCCAGGCCACTTCAGTCAGCCCGGGCGAAACTACTCCTGAAACTCCGCGTAGGAACTTCTCACAGTCCGAGAAACCTTTTTTCCCCCCCGTACTTAAACACCCCTTCCTGCACGCTGCGTCCTCCTGACCAGACCCGAGAGGAAACCGCGGCGCACGGGCTGCAGGGAGTCAAACCGGAGCGACGGTATTTTCCGCTAGAAACAACAACACTATAGTTATCCGGGCTCCTCCAGCCTCGCTCCGACCCGAGCTGGACGCTTCTGCCTTCACGCGCTGCGCAGCAACCGCACGTCGACCAGGCTGGATAATCGAGGGCGGAGCTACAAGATGCTGCAATCCACCCAGACAACACAAATCAACCGCCTGTGAGTGCTTCAATAGAGCTTTTCCAGACTTGTTGAGCTGCTTCATAGCAAAAACATTCATCACCAGACTGTGGGCAGGTGTTTGTCCCATTGAAGAAGGAATGTTTTTGTGAGATTAGAGAGGAGATGTTTAGGCCTGTAACTACCCCAATGATCCCACTTCAACGTTTGGTTCATTAGACATCTGAAAATACTGTAAATGACCGTCTCAGTTCAAAAATGACACTGTAAAATCCCTTATTTTTCCCGAATAGCAAAAACATTCAACCGAAGTACAGGTTACAGTTAAAGTAGCTATAGATCAGAGAAGGGCAGTAGAGCCTCACACACATTCATATTTATTGCATAGGGGAGAAAGCCTCTATGCAATATACATATATATATACATATATCTATATATATAGGGAGAGAGAGAGAGAGATTTTTTTCTGAAGAAGGGTGAAAGCAACATTAAAAGCAAGCAACATTAAGATAGCTAGATAGCTGTACAGGCTTGGCTAGCCAGCTACTAACTTACATTAGGGTTGCCAGCCGTCCCATATTGAAAACTAGAATGCAATGTCCCTTACTGAATCAATACAGGACACTTAGTCAGGAGGCTGGGGGTTTGAATCCCAGTCAAAGCTAATGTTTGCCTGGGTCAGCAAGATTTGCAGAAGAAGAGTTTGGTTTATTTTAATGAATAGATGGGAAAAGTATTTGATGTAATTGGTGGCACAACATTTCAGTTATATGACTGACATTATTATTATTAAGTATAATCCGGAGGTGGAATGTAAGATAACAGTATGGTGGACCTGAGGTCTGAACACATCCAGCTGGATAGCTCAGTGGGTAATGCCAGTGACTTTGAATCAGAAGGCTCCTGGCTTGAATTCCACTTGGCCCAATATGTTGTTTGTCCACAAGATCTGTAGAAGAGCTTGTTTCCTGTGATGAGTATGTGAAAAGTATTTGCTGTAATCAAAACGTATTGTGTTTCATGTTATTATCAGTAAGTATTATCAGGAAGTGTAATGTAAGGTAATAGTAGGGTGGAGCTGAGGACTTCACATTGAGCTGGATAGTTATTTGGGTAATGATTTGGACTTTGGAGTGGGAGGCTTGGGTTCGGATTTTGTGCTGTGGAAGAAGAAGAAGAAGAAGATTGCAGCCACTTAGTCCCCCCGAGAGCAGCGAGGACAGAGTGGCCTGTGTTATTACACAGACACAACACAGTAATTACACAGGAAATGCCTGAATGATTTCATGATTTCACATGATGAATAAACTGATAATAATACTAAATCATCCTGTACAGTACCAGATTGTTCTGTATTGAAAATGAAAATGCCCTGTCCCTTACTCATTCAATACAGGATGCTCACCTGACTCTAATGCTACTCTGCGTTTTCACATGCCTCATATGACATTAGAAACAAGAAACCAAAGGTTTCATGAGACATAGTGGAGGATTATTAAATCAGAATGACAGGCACATTGTCTGTTATTGTCATCTGCTTTATACCATACACAGCCGTACTGTGATACACGGTATATGTGATTCATTTCATTTGCATCAAAAAAGGTTTCATAGTTCTGTGGCTCTGTGTTGTAAACCACAGACTTTGATATCAGCTGGGTCTAAATTTCAACATGCGTCTGTTGTTTCTTCACCTGAACACAGTTGCAAAACAATACGGCATAACGTCAGCATCTGCAATACTGGCGTCAGCCCTGGTTGTCCTGGACTTTCAATTCCTGTAGATGTAATACCAGTCCATTGCTAAGACGAAGTTCCCTGAATTGATATTTTTCATCATCTAAATGGTATTTCCACATAGTAAAGTCTCTGCTTTTTCAAAATCTGTAGATGTTAGCATCTGGAACCGCTAATTAGCTTTAACCTTTGTTGCTCTGTGGAGTTTTACAGTGGGCTACACACATCTAACTGATTTTAAGATGTCTGACTGGATGTCAGGTTAACCTTGGATGCTGCCAACTTTTTGATATTTTCCATTATATGAAATGAATGTCATCTAAAAAAAGAAGCAGGGATATCATTCTGACTGGTTCTCAGACTGAACACTCATATAACAAATAATTACTATTCATGATTAAACAGTTGAGTAGGCCTACATTTTTGTTGCAGAGATGCAGCTTGTGAACACAAAACATGAGCAGAACGGAGGCAGAAAATATCTCCTGGTCACTTTAGCAAATATTTCAGCTTTTTTTTTTCCAGTGGGAGAGTTGGTTTTTCAGGGGGAATTGTTGGTTGCTGAGATGCACTAAAGTTGCAAATGCAGTGTCCTTTAATCAGACCTTAAACTGTTGCCTGCAATTAACAGGAAATAGCTAATACATTAGATGGGAATTTCCCTAAACTGTACAGCTAAGTTTTTGTTAGCTCTGTTGCCACCATATTAAAATTAGACCTACTCTGTGGTGCTATTTAAATGGGTAACTTCAAACAATGTGAATAGTGATAACAGAATGAATCTTACTATTAGTTTGTCTTCTAAAATGGAATAAAAAAGTATACTTTTGCACTGATATTTTCTTTATTTGATTCATTTATTTTAATACTGTAGGCTACACTTGACTTCAAAAGCCGTCAGTCTATAAAAAGTACTGTGAAACTGAGAACAGGGAGCTGCTAACTGACACATAACCATTACTGTAAATGAACAGTTTTAGTGTCTCACAGTCTATGTGCTGTTTCATGGGCTCTTTAACCACTGTCCATCAGACAGAAACACAGAAAATCTTCAAATCTCTTTTAATAAAAACTTTTAATAATATTTAAAACATGGACATTATCCATATAAAGTTTACCTCTTTGGTTTCAACCTCTGTTATCGACCTTAGGTTTGGTTATAATTCAACAAGAAGTACACTTCACTGATTACTTGATGTTTTCGTTTCATACGGATGAATATAACCAGAATGTACATGTTCATATACAGAGATATAAAATCACAGGGTTTAAACCACTTACTCTGTGCATTGTTGACATTTTATGACGTATGTATTTCCTTTGATGAAGAGGACAACTAGACAACAGAAGTTCTGCAATGATTGTGGAAACTTTCTCAAGCAGATGCTGCCCTCTTGTGGCATTGTTTTTCATCGTTTTCAGAAAGGAGGCTTATAAATGCCATACAGTACATTGGCTAAAAAAAAAAAAGTACATGTATATTAATGATAACAACAAGAATAAGAGTAAAGAAACAGTTTGGTCCAAATTACAAGTGACAAAGAAAATAAAGTATGCATGTAAAATGTAGCAAATTTTCCTTTGCTGCCTGGCAGCTGCTATATTGTTACCCAATTTAAGCACTAGCTTGGCACGCAATATGAAATGTGACCTCTAATGTGATAGTGTGTGTCTGTATCATTATGTAAATCATGGCAGAGGATGAAGCTCAGCAGGTGAAGCAGGTGGAGCATCAATCGTAGAGATGGTGGTCTCAGGCTCCCCTTGACCATTATGTTGAAATGTCCTTGAGCAGGACACTGTACCTCTCTTTGCTCTTCACGTGTGTGGGTGGAGAAAATATCACTAGTTTTTCTTTTCTTTTTTGGGGGGGTGGTGGGGGGCATCAAATGAATATAATACATTGTTGTAGATACTCAACCACCATATTCCTACAGGCCACCAGAGGTCTCTCCTGCCATGTTTGACTGGGTTATACAGCCTATTCTCATGAAGACAATATTCAATTTACACATCCCTAAGTGCTATTCTGCATATTGAATTAAACACAGTTGTGTCTATATGAGTCTTCCCAGCAATTTTCATACCTTTCTGACCCGTGCAGAGGACATCCAGTTCACCCTCCACTTCTATGTGTTCAGGAAGATTTTTTTTTATAGCACAGCACATGAAATATTAAGGAGGAGGGTGGTCTCCAGGGAGCAGGAATTACCTCAGCATGCTGCTTGCTTCACATTAGCAGACATGTGATTTACACTGTTCCTCTAATCATGATGATATCACATAATGGCTTTGTCTGGGTTCATTGTTTGCTCCCAACATGATAATTCTTGCAAATTTTTTCCCTTGTTAATTTGTTCTTTTATGATATGATGATGACATTCCCTGCCAAAAAAGGGTTTTCTGTGCAGACAGTTGGGGGAAGCTAAAGGGGGAAATTAAATTTGGATTAGAGTTGAATTTCTTGGAGACTCCTATATGACAGACAGTACAACATGTAATGGAAGTACAGAGTATCTAACAAACCAACTAACTAACGAACTAACAGACTAACATATCACAAGGTTTCTTTTTTATATTCATCTGACACATGCACATCCTTTCCTTTATCCAGTGCTGTAACATCTGTGCCGAGGTGTACGTGCTTCAGAGGAACCAGTCTTTGACTTTGAACTGTGTTTGTACTTGCAGTGTCACCCCCTTTCATTCATTATGTATTGTGCAATGTATTATGTCAGAGGACGTTACATTTTGCATTGCTTCAGACTTGATAATTCTGAAGAAAGCTACACTGTATGAGTGTTAAGATGGGGGGCAGAATCTTCAGATTGGTTTTGGTTCCTCTAAAAGGAAAACAGAAGCAATTGTGATTGCAGCATAGAGCCATCTAGTGGTAACTTCAAAATTATTTTGTAATAAAAATCAGAATTTTTACATCTAAAATGCGTGTAAATTATTGTATTATCTTTTATTTTAATATTTTTTGTAGGATTTATTGAAAGTTAAAAAAATGTTTTTATTTTGATTCAAATTAATATTCTTATTCATCTTCCCTATATAAGTGTGCATGCCACACATTTGTTTTTGTCTCAAAATGTTTTATATATTTTTATTTTTATATGAATCAGGCAATGTGTATATAAAATGTGCTCTATGTAAATTCTTACTTTGTCATATTAAGCCTACGTAAAAGGCGCCAAAGTTATTAATAGTAACACATATATTCTTATAGATGTCGTGCTACTATCCTCCCTTTGTAAACACATTGCTACAGCTGAGCCATCTCTGTAATATTTTATGATTCAACCTGTTAGATATGAACATCAGTATTACATCACTGATAAGGAGACGTGACAAAAGTCCTCTCCTCCACAGGCCAACGTGGGAGAGCCGATGTGTCACTGTCATAAACGACGGTAACTATGGTCGCAGTGAAAACATGAAAAAAACAAAAACGTATTCCTCACATCCTAATTTATATGGTAACACCGATTCAAAATGCAGAGAAGTTTATTTGAATAGACGAGCGCTTCTGCATCCGTCAGAATGAAAATAGCCTCCATGTGTTTGGTCATGTGACCACGCTACGTGCTCAGAGCGACGTGCGTGACGTAGCGGTGTAGGCTTCGCTAGTTTCCTCAACCAAACACTCAACTGATATTGTGTGATAAAAACTGGAAGTCTGCCGGTGGACGAGGGGGCTTATTTATTGAGACAGAAGACACAGAAACCGAGCGACACTCTTCGTTTTAAAACCACCTCACTCGCTGCGGTGTTGAAACTTGTCCCGTTGACGAGAAAGACGGTGAAAAATTCCTGTTTGCAAACGCACCGAAGGCTAGTTTCTTTTATTTTTGCTGTGGCTGTCGAAAGGCGGGGAATACAAAGCGACGTGTAGTCAAAACCATTACATTTTGGACTCGTTGAGGCAAAAAAACGGGATTACGACGAATCCAGTTCGTGCTGCTGTGCCTGGTCAACGATAGTACATGGATTATCTGGTAAGTAAGTGAGTCGAAATGCAGTGGTTCCCTCTCCAAGAGTAAAAACACTGGTTTCTTGCCAGTTTGGCTCCTAATTAGACTGTGATGCCACTCAGGTGTGTGATAATCAATAATGAGGTGTAGTACTGGTTGTTGTGTTATGCTAATGTAGCCTGTAGCTGTAGCTTGTAGCTCCTGTCTGTCAGTCCTGTAGCAGCCAGGACTGGTTGACCCACAACTCCCCATCTGTTTACATGTGAAACACGAAAACCAGCCAACTAGCTACACCTTAATGTGACATATAAAGCTGTTGTTGTTCAGACAACACACTATTGTTGCTAAGGGGTGAAGCTGAAGTGTGTGCTGGATGACACACAAGTCACATGTCACAAGACGTGAGACAAGCTGCTTTTGAGATGTTAGTCTCTTCCCCTGAGTTTTCATACCTGTGCCCAAAAGACTGATTACAGTTCAGAGGGCTGCACCAGCTTTGACCCCAGGAGATTATGGTTGTTGGGCCTTTGCCCACATTGTAGGGATGGGATGGGTGCTGCTGAAACAGTGCAACAATAGAGAGGAAGCTGTAAACTGAAGGCTTTCCCTGGGAATGTATAAAGCCAGAGGGAAAAAAAGAGTACACAGAC
>OMNW01004221.1:2459-13783 GCA_900303245.1 Selene dorsalis | reverse complement strand
GGAGAAATATATATATATATATTATTATATATAATGTAAATAGCTTTGTTTTATTTGTTGTATTTCCACCGAAGTTTTATGAACATAAAAAGATCTGTGGACTCAGTTGTTAGTCTTTTAACTTAAGTATTTAAGGTCAATGAATAGATTGGACATTCTCTCACCATGTTTCGCTTGTCACCAAGTAGACAGCTAACAGTCTATGGAAGGTTTATTCTGTCCATCCTGGTCTTCACATTCTGTCCACGATGCCAGAATGTGTCTAAAATCCAAAAAAGTAAATATGCCTATTTCACACCAATTTGTGATTCAGCCATCCTTCAGTCCAATGAGGGTCCATTCAGAATAAAATGACAACTTGATTGGATCGTAATTGAATTGAAATTCCATTCCTTATTCCAGTCGGAGGACAAAAAAAAAGAAAAGCCATGCACAGTAAATGTTTTCTATGATTACTTTCTATTTTTGGAATATCTGTACACCTCTGCACTTGCTCTGCTTCTACACACACCCCGCATCGCTCTCATTTGGGGGTTGGGGTTGTCTCTGTAAAATTGTATTTGAGTAAAGGGAATGAAGCCACAGATCTCTGAATAATAAAACCTGATACCTGTCAAAGCTCCAGCCAACACTCATTTGTCATGAGATAAAAAAAACCAAGATCTTTATGGGTGTGTGCCTTCAGGATAGGTTAACTCCACCTTTAGGTATACAGCTCCTGTGTAGGGCAACACTTACAGTAGAATAAATTTAAAATCACTCATGCATTATTGCAAAGTTGCTTTGCTTTAAATTCAGTGCACACTTGCTCTAGGCTTCGTAGAAAACACAGATGCACAGATGAAAGAGGCGCAGCAATAATTGTTTGTAAAATTATCCCTGCAAACGATAACTCTGCTCAATAGCAATGATTCTAATAATGACTTCAGTTGAATATTGCCAGGCACAATTCTCCAGCTAATGTTTCACCTTGCCTATCAGCCGTGCTGTCGGTGAAATCTCTGTGAGACTTCTAATTATGACATGAGAGCTGGTGCAAAAAATCATGCTCCACTTACTATTTCTGACAGCTCTATTTTGCAGCAGCGTAAAATAGACATCCCTTCTTGTTCAACGCAAGTAATTAAATAAGTCATTGCAATGCCACAGGAATTGTTGGGTCATTTAACTTTTTTACCACTGATTTCTGCAGGTTCATGAGTCTCTTAACCGTTGAGCAGGAGCTTCTGCATTTGTTAGCTGGCCGTCCAGTAACATGAAAATAATAAACAAAGCTATGTTACCACACATATGCTTCCACCCACACATGTAATCCTCTTTGATGTGAATGATCGGAGAAAGACCCAGTCCCATATAAAGAGGTTTTCATCCATCCATGTTTTTTTTTTTTTCAATGAGAGCGAGATATTTTTGTTCTCATATGGAGGAAGTCTGACAAAAAGTGGTGTGGGCAGCTGCATTATAGAAGTCTGTATGGACATTCCCAAATGCATTACACCCACACTCAGCCATTTGAGAACTGTAAGCACCCTTTTCAATGTATATGTAATTCAGAGTTAAAAATGTAGCCCACACTGACGGTGTGATATTTTCACACTGTCAACACAGATGTCCAGCAGACTCGATCGTAGATGGTTATTTATTGTTTGCATGACCAGGGCTGATGTTGTTGCATAGAGCATGGAAAACTGTCAACTAATGAAAGTTTGAATGTCAAATCAGACTGGCAGTGTTGTTTACTTATTTTTCTAGTCAGATATTTATTGATTTAAGTCATAGTTTTATCATTTTATAACTATTTTGTGGGCAAAGTTGTTGTAGGACTTTGAATATTTTATTCTTCTGTTATCTGGCTTTTTCCCAATTGGAAAAAATGGATTTTGTAGAAGAACCTGCGTACTCCTTACACTGACAGTGACATTTGGGCAATTATTAGCAATAGTATTAGGAAATGCGAAACAACGCCCAGCCACACCGCTGATATTTAG
Organism: Selene dorsalis; assembly: GCA_900303245.1. Classification (NCBI taxonomy): domain Eukaryota; kingdom Metazoa; phylum Chordata; class Actinopteri; order Carangiformes; family Carangidae; genus Selene; species Selene dorsalis. Next base: position 11,795 of record OMNW01004221.1, on the reverse strand, counting down.
AATACGACTGTATTTTTAATTCACCTCCAGATTTTTCAGTTTACACTTTTGTTACATGTTTCTTCTATTTCACACAACATCCCTCAACATCTTGTCATGAAGGATTTTATCACTGATATTTTCTTTCGTGGTCTACTTGGCATTTATACCGGAAGTCAAAGGATTAACATGACGTTAGGTGTGGAATCCTTGTTGTGTTGCCAACCCCTGAAGAGCCACTGCTCCTGTGTTACTGATGAAACCATATGAACGTGACACAACAGGTTAACTGAGCTCTCTTTACTCTGTACTCATTATCTCTCATGCTTTTGTGCTGGTAAGATAACACTAAGTTACAACACTGCTGATTCAGGATCAGTTCTCAGGTCATAAACTAGTTCCCATCCCAGACCAGTGTAGACTTCCTAACAACAGGGCAGGTTACGACAGTGTTGTGAAGTGAGAGGTGAGCAACTGGCTTTGTCAGGACATGTTTGGTATCTTTGGGTGAGCTGCTGATTCGAAGAAAGGCTGATGGCGCCCTCTGTTGTTGTCGAGCTGACACTGTTGTGGTTGACGAGGACAATCAAGACGACTCCAGTTACTGATGTGGTTCTACTCATCTTAGTCATATAGCTTACTCGAGATGGCTCTAGATGGCTGTTAAAAGGACAAAGCAAAGTGTCATGTCTTGTTCAACAAAATGTTAAGCTCTAGCTGTTCTGTCCTTTATAAAATAAACACAGGAATTTATTGCCGTTTTTTAATATAGGGCATATCCAAATATCCGGCAGCACCACATGACAAAGGACTTTGTCTTTGTTGCGACAGTTACAAGTAACACAGACAAGCCATAATGAAACACTAGCATCACATAATCACATCTGACAGGCATCGCTTTAATGTGTCAGTTAATATGTCGGCTTTCGGACGACCACAAGGGCCACAAGACATTTATGAGTTAAAAGAGGTAAAATTAAGTTCATACCCATATTACAGCAGCTTTTGAAACAATACAGTACAAAGTCATTCCTTGTTTTACTGTGCGATATTGTAACATAGTACAAAAGGAACGAACAAAGACTAAATGCAACAACACATCTTTTAAACGTCAGATGTAGTTGCTTAAAAACAAGTCTATAAAGTGTATCTTGAAGTGATTAAACAGGATACAATGTGGTTTTTTGTTAGGAAAACACAACACACACTGTCTCCACACAGAGGAAGAGTGGTCGCAACTCACCTCACTGGAATTCAAGACTAATTTACACTGAATTAGTCATTATTATTATTAGAAATTTACCACAGTCACTTATTGATTGTGAAGTAGTAGTGACTAAAGAAATTCAAACCAGAGGGACACTTGATGTGTCCGAGTTGATCGACGCATCCATTCATGAACTCATACCAACGGCCGTAAACTGATGTAAAAAAGCACTAAACTTTCACCTTTTCCGCGCTGTGGAAAATTATCGGCCTGATGAGTCACTTTCCACCTGCACTGAGATCAGCCAAAATATGCTTTAATCCCATAACACCTGTAATATCTAGTACTGGCAGCCATCATGGTAGAAGTTGGAAGTATTTGACCTCATGATTGCTCTGTATAATTGTGCTGTGAGAAAGAAGTCAGATCACTGTGAAGACCCGCTGCCCTCATCTGTTCAAACACTTAATACTCGCGTCATATTCCTGTTTTCCAGAATCATTATTCCCTCCTAAAATGTACCCAGAGAAAATCAGGAGTGTTTTTCTGTCTTCCATATCTTCTGTTCACAGTGTTCTTGTGGGATTTACTTTAGCACAGATTGGACATTTAGTTTCTAAATCTCCCTCATCGGTCAGAAAGTTTTTATTTTTCCTCTTGAAGAATTGTCTAATATCCCAACAGACACTACTTAGAGTATGAATGACAGCATTTCAGTGCAGATATAGAAGTGGACTTCAAGTCACTGTAGGGCTTGTTCTTTTCTTTCTTTTCTCTTGTGGTGTTTGCAACAAATTGTTGTTTTCAATCACTAATTAGTCTGAAATGAAATACCAAGACAAATGCCCATCTTAAAGTATCAGAGAAAGGGGTTTTCAGACTGCTGACAAAAATAGGTAATACTCACACACAAGATGTGTAATGCTTCCTGAAAGCATTTAAGTCTTACTAATTTGCACAATAACGAGGATACCCAAAACACAATCTGTTTCAGATTTGGGATTAAAATCATGTTCATTACATATTAGTGATGCATGGAGTATAAAAAAAAAAGTCAATGTGCCCCGCACAAGTTTCAGTCCATAAAATTCACTCATACATCCTCTGGGTGGAGCCATGCAGTCACTGATCAGTTCATCAGCTCAGCTGCACACTCACTACAGAGCTGTTAGAAAAAGTTCCCCTGAAACCAATAATTATTTCTGTGAGTAATGTGTGACATACATGACATTAATTCACTCTTTTCTACCTTTGTGGCTATAACAGCACACTCAGGCCTCAAATCAGCTTTATGAGACTGGACTTTTTTTGCACGCCTCATTGGTTTTGGATGAACGTGGATCATTCATGCAAGGCAAAACAGTACAATATGTGCTATATGCATTCAAGTGGTCAGTTCAGATTACTCACCCCAGTAAAGGAAATTCCCTTCAACGATAAATACTTAACATCACGTGATATACTGTGATTTGTTTGAAAAGCTATTAACGCCTGGTCATAAGAGGATGTATGGAAAATCTGTGAGTAATTAAAGGTAAACTGAAAGTGGTAGATGTTTTCTGTTTTTTTTTTTTTTTGTGGTGCAGTTGAGACAATGTGTACCGGCACACAAATACCACAAACATCTTTTTTTTCAGCTCGTTTATTGATTGCACTCGTTTTCACTCTTTTATAAACAATGTGACAGGATCCAAAAGCACATGAAATGTTTCAGAACCCTCTGTGTCATTGATAATTACATACTGGAGACATTTTGGTATTTTGTTGTGCCCTTTCTTCTCTTCTTCTTGATAATCAATTTCCTTTGCCATGTGAACTTCACATGGGTTTTTCACAAAGCAGAGTACTTTGAGAGAAACACGACCAGACCTTGATATTAACTTTTTGATCCCTCCAAATATCGTCCACGGGGCTCATGTGCAGTAAAGGATTATTGAGGCTCTGTGTTCTAAATTAAAGCAAAATGAGAAACACCTTGGATCTCCTCCACCTTTCCATTGCAGGTTAACATGGAGCACTTTGTTTCAACTCGGTCTCTCTGGGTCTCTGTAATACTTTATGACAACGCAAATGTTTTCCCAGTGCCCTGTCATACGCATTCGTCCACAATAAGTAGGCTATATCTTCTCCCCCTCTGGGGAGGCAGGCCTCAGGAAGGACTTAGGCTACCGCTGAATCAGGTTGCACTGTACAGTGTCATAGGTAGGCCTGTGATGGATCATGGCACAGTTGGCCTCTTATCTGTTCTTTCCTGTCTTTGACTAAGTAAACGTTTCCCTCTGTGCTCAGTCGTTTATGAAAGCTCCTTTGCGCAATACTGCCATACGCACAACATCTGTCCATCAGCCTTGGCTCTTGTACTCCCTCTCTCTATCTCTGTCTCTCGTTTCTCTGTGTCGTGTGTGTTTGTGCGTGCATGCTCCTCGCTCCCATTTGTCTGGTGTCCATCTCTTCTTCCAGTAAAGTATGATTTTGTTTGTAATGTGCAGCCCACGCCTCACAGATCACAGTAGGGTTTTTTTTTTCACAGTCTCACACATGGTTTATCTTCCATGCAGTTATTTATTTTGTCATTTGTTTGCATGATGATGCTATAATGGGCATCATTGACATTAATTAACTATGGCAGCTTTTACATATTGCTTATTTGCCACTCTTTCTGCACTATGTTAGTAGAATCACAATCTGGTTTAGTATGTTCATCAGATGAGTGAAGTAAATGTGATCTAACTGTTGACACTCTGCAATGTGGTTTCACAATACTGCTCTAATAGCTGTCTCAGTGAGGCGCTGGTGGCATTTGGCCATCCAGTAGGTGTCAGGATAACGCAGAGCAAACATGCACTCAGAAGATACAGTAGATCCTTCATGATTCACTTTTTACTCCTGGTCCCTTCTCACGTGTTTGAACAGTTTGTTTTACTGTATGAAAAAAAATAAATAAATAAAATAAGATTGTCAGCTGTTGTGTGAGGCAATGAAATAGTTTGCTGACTTACATTTCGTTCTATGCCTGTCCCTGGAAGGAGGGAGGATGGGTTTCTGTGATGCGATACATTTTTGTCCTCTTTGAAGTAGGAAGGACATGTGGAGTCCATTGGCTTTAGTCAAACGCTCCCTGTGTGGGATTTAGTCGTACAGTTTGCATAGTGGTAGCCTACACACGTTTTCCCTATTCATTCAGTCTCATAGCCTTCTCCTATCTTCACCATCTTTCACGCACATGTACACTGCAGTTGGAAAGCATTAGGACAGTGACACATGTTTTGTGGTGTTGGCTTTGTACTCAAGCACATTGTACTTGAAATAAAATGAAGATTGGGGGTTAAATTGCTGACTTTCAGCTTTAATTTAAGGGTGTTTACAGGCACGTCAATATATGAATCATAGTCCTTTTCATACATACCGTCTCAATTCTAGAGGATTTTAAATAATTGGAAAAGTTAACAGAAACATAAAGTCATCATGTTTAATATGTGGTTACAGATCCTTTCTAGATGCTCATTCTCTACCCTGGTGATGATCTGTTGGGCCTGTTCTGCAGTCCTCACCACTTTGGTCTTGTCTTGAGTTTTTAGCATATAATCAGTTTCTTAAGAAACAAAGTGAGCAAAAAACATCACCACTTGGATTGAAGACAGGCAAAAGACTTGGGCAATAATCAGTGCTCATTATGGCTGTTTAAAAAAAACAGAAAAACACCCTCCTCATATCAGTGGGGGCGGCCTGTTTGATGTTGAGGACCGGTGTCCCGATGCATCAATCGTCTTAAACTTTTGATGGACTGTGTATCAAGAAGTTTTACGCTGTACTTCTCGGTTCACTAACCTCATATTGGTGTTTTATTAAAAAATGATCACAAACATCTGTCATTGTCCTTACACTGTACTTTCTGACTGCACTGCATACACCCATACAGGTTACTGAGGTGCAGCTGAACCACACTGACCCTGTCTGTCTCCTGGCCAAAGCTCAGTCGTGCCCACTAAATTCTACATGCAAGCAAGTCACTGGATGTCTCAAATGAAAATGCAGTCATCATCACCCAGTTTGGTATTAGAGCATCTGCCCGAACATGATTCAGGAATAGACTGCTGCGGCTGCAAGAGCTTCTTGCCTATATCAAAGGAAAATATGACACCTGTGTCACATGGCGAAGGAATAGAGCCCTGTTTCAAGAGTTTCACTTGGGTGGGTTTTGACCCATGGAGGCCACAATCTGGTTCTGATTTACTATTACATAAGCACTTTTGAGACTGTTGTTTTTGAGAAGTTTGCTTTGTAGGGAAATAGCAAAGGAAAAAATAAAATAACAAACAAGAGAGCAGTTCAAAAGCAAATGCGATGTGTAAACAGTTCTCAGGGTGGTGTTTGATTGGTTTTCACTCACAACGGTGGCCATTTCATCTAGCCACCCCTCAAACCCCCAACAGCCCCGTCTCTCTACAATTAGTGGGAGGTGAACGGGTTTAGATGGAGGGTTTGAGGGGGAACTGGTTAAAATTGGGCATAACAGAATCCTTATAAAGGACAGGACCCCAGGAAAGGGGGAATAAACAGCGTACCTGAACGAAACGGCAGGAAGCGATAGAGGCATTCACTGAGGAGATGGACACAAACATGATGGGGTGAGAAAGGGTAGGTGAAAGTGGATTTGAGGTTTTTGCGGCTGGCCCTACAAAGAATCCGCCAGTCACAACTGAGGGGCCCAAAGCGTGTGATTATTAATTACCGATGGCTTCCCAGCCTTTGAAAATCAGGGGGCCGCAGACATCAGATGTGTGGAAGAGGCAGAGGAGCGAAAGGCCTGTCATTACCATCACAGAAACAATGCTCGAATTTGGCTGTCATGCATTTTTGCCTAATTGACTGTTTTGATGCAGGTTTTTTTTTTCTCCATTTTGTTTTTGAGGGGGCACCGATGCCCCCCACTCCCTGGTCTTGATGAGGAGAACTTAGTGGGCTTTCAGCTTCACCCAGCAAGAACCTTCCGGAGGTTCTTTGATGGCAAGAAAAGCCACTGGAGACCTCAGGGGCCTCACTGGCCTCCATTTATGTATCGGCACCGTAACACTCCATTTTTGATTCCTGACATGAAATGAGTGAGGAGAAAAAGTAATGTATGAAAGGCATACAGTCTGTGTAAGTGAATGTATGTGCTATATCGAGTGTGTGTGTGTGTCTGTCTGTAGGGTGGTACTTTTTTGTGTGTGTGTGTGTGTGAGGCTGCAATGAAAGGGGGAGGCCAGGGACCCACAAACCACATGAGGGGTCTCCTAATTTGCATAATTAACTGTTGACACTAACTGTGCTTAATGAAGGCCTATTGAAGTCATTGACCCTTTTACACAGCCAGCCCCTGGGAATGAGACAGAGGCTCCTCCGGCAAAGGTTAAAACAATGTGTCTGGTTAACTTCCGACAAACGCGCCGAAACGCCCCAAAGTCTCAAAGATTCATGCTCAATGGAAGAGGTTATGGCACAGAACGACCTGCGATTTCCCAGAGCTGAAGTACCACCAGATGTTTGGCTTTGGTGCTCATCCCCTCATTATTAGTTCTTGTTGTACATAATAAGCACAGTCACTCACTTTTCTCTGTGATACACAAGCAAATTTGATACCAGAGTTGTGCAACAGAATCAGATAACGTAACCTTGCACACATTGTTTCTATTTTGTGGACCTGGATACTAAAAAGGATTCGTAACAGCGATGATTTCTATCACAGTTTGTGATCAGTTTTCCAACTAATGTTAATCATTTAGTGAGAAGAAAAGCTCCAGGTAATGTGTTGTGACCTTCCATTGACGTGGACTGATTGTGCTGTTTCTCCTGTGTGTGTGTTTTTTTAAGACTAAAGGCATAAAGTAGAGTGTATTGTGTTAATTTTCCTTGTAAGTATTTGAAAAAGAGCATTTATGAAGCACAATATATGCATCAAGTCAAGTACCCGCCGTTATTCCACAATAGGCCTCTAGCATATAGTGTGTAACTAAAAAAACAGGGCCACTGGGTTCACACTCGGATAGATGGTGACACACATCATCTTGTTAGCATAGATGATGCTGTGTGCTGGGGGACAAGTATCTGAGTTACAAAGTCTGTTATTAGAAGAGGAAGGCATCGGCCACTTTGTCTGTCAAAATACCAAGAATGAAGTGAGAACCAACAGTGTGTGAACTGGAGGTGTGTGACTGGTGCTTGTGATTGACTGATAAACCACAACAGATGGCTGTGATCACTTTATACAGGGAGGGACTGCATCTTCTTCTTTTTCTTCTTTTCATAATCAAATGAACAGCCTTTACACTGATTATCAAGTTTTTGTCTCCATGTGTCCATTTAGCTCCTTTTGTGGACCAGGAGACTTGAAATTAATTGGTGTCCATTTCCATATACCTGCAAAGACTGAATAATACAACGTCCTGAACACAAGACATCACCAAGAAGCATGTGATTGCTCAGTATAGAGTGAATGGATAGTTTTGGGGAAGCTCAACCAGGGACACTGAGATTTAAAGGAAATGTGCTGGCTGAAGCTAAGGCGTGCTATCAAAATCAGTTGCAGTACCTCTAAGTTGTATTGTCATATGCAGATGTGTATTTTACTGTTTGAATAACTGTCAAGGGTTTCCCACAGATAAAAGGCAGTCTACTCATAAGTGGTTACTCTGATGCATTTTATACACATTCAAGTACCAGGTGAGGCCCATCTGGGATCAAGACGTAAAAGGTCCTCCTGCATCCCTTCATCTCAGCGTACAGCTGCAGGTCCCTGCATCACCTGTGAAATATTATGGGAAAAGATGTGCAGACAATAAAATGAGTTTGGTGAATGTGTTGTCACCGTTTCTAGAGGAAAGATTTTAAGAGACCAGCAGACCTTGCAATAAGGAGACAAAAGCCATCTGTTGGAAGATGCTGTAAAACATCATGGCACTGTAATTGTCACTCCTCTAGAATCCAGCCGCCTTTAATGTGTTATGACTAAGTTCTTCTTATGCTGCTGAAACCATTTGGTGCTCCTGTAATGTCTATCAATACTCAAGGGTCGTGACACTTCACTTCCTGAAAATGTCCCTTTGTTCTCTTGGCGTCACCGTTAGTAGTTCACTCCTATTAATGGTTTTTCCATTTTGTTGGTCTTAAAAGCCTCCAGAGGCCTATCTGCCGTCCCTGTTCAGGGTCTGAGGAAAAGAGGGATCCTCTCTGCTGTCTATAGTTTGTCACTGACTGCCAAAGAAAGCTTTCTTCCACTCCTCCCTCCTATTCCTCACACTTTGACGTGTTCAACGAGGTCACTGGGGATGTTATGAACGATTGCTGTGGCCCGGCCTTGTTTGTATCCTGTGTGAGGAACAGGTCACTCTATTAAAGAATCACATTTCCCATATCCTGCGAGAGACTGTTTGCATTGAAAAGGCTTTTCCAACCCATCCCCACCCCCACTCATCAACCTAATTCTCAGCTACTGCACAATGTATAAAAACAGATTTATTGTTCGCTTGGTCCCCATCAGGTTTTTTTTTTTTTTTTGTCTCAAAGGGGCCTAGAAATCGTTGATGGGAAGGGGTCTTTCACATTTAAGGACAATGTCCATAAGCTTGAAAGTTTCCCACACTTTTTTCAGGAGACCGGGGGCCCTAAGATTTGTTTTTATCAAAATTTGAGTTTGTCATCGATAGATAGATGCTCTATGAATATGTACTATAACTGATGTAAGTGGGACAAGTACCCTCCCCATCCACCCACCCTTTTTATGTCTATGAGATGGGGCGCCCCCCACCCCCCTTGGTTCTTGCACACTGGTTTCAGGGCCTTCAAAAGGGGGCCCCTCAAGCTTTGATCCTCTATATGGGTGCGGAAAAACATCTTTTTGCCCTACACTGTGCCCAGGAAACCAAAGTTTTTGCCGCCGCCGTATGCTAATGCAGCCAAGCTAATCACCCTTCCCAATTACAAGATTTATATACCGTAATGGCACCCAGTGGTACCCCTTCAACTCCTCAATTCTGTGGCCCCCTTATCTACCCTCCGGATGTCCCACAGAGCAAAGGTGTCTTCTGTCTGTGAATGCAGCTGGCTTGCCACCACCTCAGCCTCTTGCTTTTTTTTTTTTTTTTTTTTTTTTTTTAAAAAAAAAGGCCAAA
>OMNW01004218.1:6305-22865 GCA_900303245.1 Selene dorsalis | reverse complement strand
CTGAACCCTTCATGTATTATTCATGTTCCGAAGGAAACAACAAATGGAAAAAAAAAAACAGAAAAAAAGAGAAAAAAAAATCACATCACATCTAGCTGCTGCAATTCCTCTCATTACTCCTGGCAACAAAACAAATTCATACATTGTAACACTGGCGATAGGATTTCAAAATTACATATCCGAGAGCAGCAAGTACATTTTACCACTTCAATCCTGACTCTATAATCCACTGCCGCTACCAGCCACCTCTATGAGTTTCCTGATGAAACAATAATATGAGGCAACAAGGGCAAAATGAATCTGCAGTCTTAATCTGGATTAAATTACTGTGTTCGTCATCCTGGCTCCAAACCAGAACAAACCAACCCAACCCAACCCAACCAAAACCAAACCAAACAAGTAATAACCATGTGAAGAAACTGATGCCTCAACCAACTGGATTATTGGAGGAAAACCTGAACATAACGTCACAAATAGCTTCACAATACGATTTTGAGATAGCATCAGTTTAGAAAAAAACATTACTTTGGAGACAGAAGTTTTTAGAATGATTATGTAACTTGAGGCAAAATGCTCTTAGGCTGTACAGACATTCAGTGGGTAGCAATTTGATAGCATATTTTACGAAAAGGCTGATTAAACCAAACATTTGCTTCCAGCAAATGGTTGTAGAGTAATTTAAATCTAAAAACCACCAATTTGACATGTTTCGAAAAAATAAAAACTGAAAAGTAATTGTCACACAATGGTATGAGCAGTATGAGCACTGGCACTTCTCAGAAATGAGACCCCATCTCCCCATCAACCCTGTTTCCTGCTGCTGTAAAGAGAATATTCTCTCTGTGTTGTTGTACTGAAAAGAATATTAATGTTGGATTTAAAAAAACAACAACAAAAAAAAACATGTCATTTGTTTCAAAATATACTAATATATATATACTGTACATGTACTAAAAGCTTTAGCTCTGGCTTGTTCAGGAGAAACAGATAAGTCTTCTCAATGGGGTTATAAAACAGCCAGTGCCCATGCTTTTATTAGATGTTGAAGACAACACACTGTACCAGCACTGAGGTTGTAGTAGGTCTTTCATTGATTTTTTCACAATATTGTTCTCTTGTTAAAGTGAAGATAAAGTAAAAAGAAGTTACAAATAAAACCTGAATTCGTCTTGCTATGAAAAACATCCTTGGTCATCATAATACACTTTGCTGCCACAGACTTACCTGGTCTGGTGCGAGCAGCAGCTTATGGTGGCTAACGTTAGGAGGATAACTAACTTAGTTGACAGACTTGTGCCACTCTTGCTCAGTTGCTGCTGCATTTTCTGCTGTAAAAGATGCAGCTGCTAGTAAAGGCAGTACTGGCTGTGTGCCCTTGAACAAGGCACTGAGGACTGCAGTTGGCCCACAGACCTCCCAGTGTGAATGAAGCTAACAAAGCTCCTCTGAGTACAGAGTTGGACACATGAAGGTTAAATCACGGTTTGAGTTATTTTACAGTTTGAAATGAGTTAATTTATCATGAGCTGTCTGTGGCGCTTAGCATTCAGCTATGCTGCTTGCCTGTCTGACACAAAACCTTTCTGCAATACAACATTTTTGGCCATTTCTAAATTACAGTGGATCCAGCCTCAGGCTAAGCATTGCTTGATTTTGTAGGAATATGTGCCTGTCACGGCCAAACAAGGTCTTTCAAATGCAATGCAACTTGTGTTATCGTGTTCTTGCTGATGGCTCTGGCCTTTGGTTGCTATAAAAACCAAGAGAGATCTAAATGTGTCATCACTGCAGCAGCGCTGTGTGATGGATCAAAATGGCGTCAGAGCATTTGAGCGGGGAGACGATGAGATTATCTGGTTGTGTGGAAGGACAAGCAGCCTGCAGGGGAGACTGGGTGTCCTGAACTGCCTCTTCCTGCCCAATAACACTGTTCACTTCTGACCAGAATCACCAGAGCTTATTTAGAACTTAAATTGCTTTACAAGCTGTAACAAATAACACAAAATGGGATCAATCTCCTGGAGAGGGAACCAAAGCAGAGTGAGAAAAAGTAAGGCAAACACAATCAATACAAACAGTGGGAATGAAATTAAAAACAATAAAGAAATGCCTTGCCCATCTATAATGACAATGACATATTGTAGGCATTTCCTCCAGTTTTTCTGGGACTCTATCCTCCTTTCTGTGTTTAAAATCATGATTACAACTGAATTCTTTTGATACTGAAAAAGTGACTTGACTTTTCAGGTCACACATAAGTAATGGGCAGTGTTGCATGGCGATGTGTTTTCTGCTTTGCTGTTCTGCTGACTGACAATCCATGACGTGCAGTGTTGAATGTTTTTCAGGTTCAGCATGCAGCACTGTGCAGATCAAGGAAGATAATTCAACTCACTTTCTGAGGCCTTACACCTGGGACCTATAGTCCTTATTTCAGAAAACCTGCAGGTCCCCTTTGACACCTGGAACACTGAGAGCAACTCACAGCTCCTGGAAAGGATTATGCCATTATAGCTGACAACTTGAGCTTCTTCAGCACACAACTGCTACAAGGCAAAGTCAGGCCTGCTTCCCTAACACGCAGCAGGAACCATGGATGACCCCTATCAGAACAATGTGAACCAGCAGGTGACAGAGGGCGGAGAGTACACCTACACCCAGGATGGAGGAGGTCAGGATGGCTACCCTTACCAGACGGACTACCCTCCGCAGGAGGAGGACGCTGCTAGCGATGCCACTGAAGGGGCAGACGATGATGAACAGATGTATGAGGGAGAGTACCAGGGCATCCCCCACCCTGATGAGATCAAGGAGGCGCGACGAGCAGCTAGGATGGAGGCCAGGAGGAAAGCCCGTCAGGCTGCCCAGCAGGAAGAGGAGGAAGACAACCTGCCAGAGCAATACGAGAGCATCATGGAGGACTGTGGCCATGGGCGCTTCCAATGGATGCTGTTCTTCGTGCTGGGTTTGGCGCTGATGGCTGACGGAGTGGATGGCTTCGTGGTGGGATTTGTCCTGCCCAGCGCTGAGAAGGACATGTGCATATCCAATGCTGACAAAGGATTGCTGGGTAAGTGACAGAAAAGGTGGGTGGGATGGAAGAACTGTGGTCATTGATGTGAGGAGAGTTTTCTGTAGAGTATATGCAGTGGAAACCTTCATAGTTTTTCATTCTGAGATGAAACCACGTATCAGAAAACAATTTAGTCTGTCAAAAATCATGTCCAAGGTAACACTGAGGTGGCATGTGCACGAGGTTGAGCGGGTGGGGGTCATCATTAAACAAAACACTGGACCAATTAAAACTTTGACATGATGACAGTGGTAGAGAAAAACACAGGATCTCTTACAGGTCATCTACAGCTGCTGAGACATTTGTAGATCAAAGGTGAACTGACTGATATACCACTGCTGCCTTGCAGCTAGCATGGCTAGGAACTGATTTAGCACATGAAGATACACAACCGGAACAGATACACAGCCTTTTGAAAACCACAAGAGCAGCTAATTACTATCATCTGTCGAAGAGCTCCACTATTTATCCAGAGAGAAGGAACTCATCAATGAAATGATGTGCTGTTGTGAATTGGCTGATACAAAAAATCCTGCATATATTTGGCTCTTGGTGGAAAATGGTCGCAGGCTACTACCTGGAGGAGACATATCAACTCAGCCATTGGGATAAAGGCAAAGGCAAAAATAAATATAGAGTATGTGTCCTCTGTCAGCCATCAGATAAGCTTCACTGATCATTGACACTGATACTGCAAGCGTCTGAATGTTGACCTGACGTGATTGGTGTTACACCACCTGTTAAGTGTTTAATTATATTGGATACTAGAAATGAGCACTTGCTCATCTTTTTGTTTGAACATATTGTGCATTAAGGGGAGTGTTACCTCCATTCCAGTTACCTGTTAACGTCACTTGCTCCCAAATATTGCACCACAAAAATAAATATGGCATAAACATAGGAATTTGTATGCAGCACAGACACCTCTCAATGGGAAATGTACCTTTAAAACGTCTGTTCTTCGCTTTCTGTGCAGACATCTAAACTGCAAATTAAAGCCTCTCACCTTATTTCCCAGGCCTCGTGTGTAGCCAGACGATGTGGCAGATTGCACATCGCTCATTTCATTTTAACAACAGGCTCCTGGGATGAAGCATTGCAAGAGATTGATGAGGAACCCGGTGGTGATTGTATTCAGTGTGTGTTCCCAGGCTAATATGGAGCATGTTGCAGCAGTCAGAGAGCCTGGCGGCCTGCAGCGCCCGGTGCAGAGCTGTCAGATACGCTTCAGGCCTCTGACAGGCTGTGGTAGCAGGAGGAAGGCCTGGCGAAAATGAAATCACAGCGTCTGTTTGTGCAGAGCGGGTGGGGAGCACAGATCATTGGCTGAGAATATGAAATAGATCTGCAGAATGATGCTGTTTGATTCATGCTCATGGTCTGTTCAGCAGACTCACAGGAGCAGAAATGTGTTTTATCTTAACCTTTATCGTTGTATGGCAGACGGACTTTGCCAAACCTATTGTTAGAAGGAGGATGATGATTGGTGCAATTACCTTTAAAGGTGGTTTTATTGTTTAATCTATAGAACCAAAAAGAGTTTTATAACAGAAGACACAAAGCTGGAGACAAAGAGAGAAAGTTCTGGCAGGTGTTAAAATGCCAGCTTGATCTGGTTGCAGAGATTTATCCACCAACTATCTGAAGGAAGCTGCCAAACGTGCACTGCAGCTAATGCATTTCTGGAATAAAAGCCAAACTGCAATTACAATGATCATGCATAAACAATAAGTTGGCCGGCGTCAGCCTGCAAAGAAAATGTTAATCCAAAATATCTTCAGTACATTCTCATTCGATTGTGTGGTGTTTATGCACTGCAGCTGTCAGAAATCACTTCAATCATGCAAAGATGTCTAGGTCTGTGATGCATTTTTCCTTTTGATTGAACTTGAGTGATCTTTTTCTTCCCTGTAGCTTCCCTGCTCTTCCTGCAAATTATCTTTTTTTTTCTTTTCTCCCATTGTTATTGTTATATGAAAATACACCACATCTAGAAAGTCCACTTTGTATGAAAAGACTCTTTCTAACTACTTAACTACTTAATCACATTGCACCATTAAAGCAAAAGATGATATAGTGATGTGGTACGAAACTTTACTGCCAATGCTTAAGAAACAGAAGAGACTTTGTTTTGTGCATAATTGTGCACAGGTTTGGTTGTTGTGTTGTGAGTGATTAAAATATCTGATAGTGGGAGTTGTTATTATTTGTTACATGGGATTTTCTTATTTTAAATATTCCCAGGTTGAAACCTTGTTAAGCAGATTATTTTTGATCAAGTGTCAGGTGCATGTTTTGTCACACCTTTGTCTTGCTGTAAATATCAACACTAGTTGTGATCCCACCTGTTTTAGTTTAGTGATGAGTAAAATTTCCACTCAGTAAACACATGCGATATAATGAGGCTAAGTTTGAACTCAACTAACAGCTGGATGCTACTGGCTCCAGGAGAGCAATGATATTGTCACAGTCGTGTTAGCCTTGACTCTTGATTGAGTCTCCTGGTGCCCTGAGCAGTCTCTTGTTGAATGAGTTTGGGATGTGCAGCTTGTCGTGTGGAGCACCAGAGCATTTGGATAGTCTCGTAATCCATGAGGAAGGTGCACACTATGGCTCCACGTGCTGTTAAGCTGCTTAGTCCCTCTGTAATTAGGGCTGTGTGTAGTAAAAACACAGAGGAGGCAGGAGGTGTGGGTCTAAAGGTTTAAACAACACAGTGAAGAGGATGGATAAGGTTGTAGGTTTCAGACCTTACACCAACAACAGGGGAGAGCGTATTACTCTCCCCAGAGACTTAAAAAGGAAGTTCATAATCTTTATTGTCTCCTTGGTGCAGTAATGGGCAGCACAGTTGGTCACTGTTACAGGCTATTGCGTAACAACAAAAAGAAATACAAGACTAGACTACCTGTCAACTGCATGCTGAGATACACTCCCGACTGTTGTGACTCAGAGTGGGAAACTACAGGTAAAATTAGGAGGAAAATGAGCTTTACAGTGATCAAACATCATCAGTCACGATACAGTGATGAGACGAAATTGTTCAAAAGCAACTGGCAACACGAGCAACACTGAAGCTGAAATCAGATTCAACAATATCAAAGTTGAGTTGGAAGCTGAGCGTCACGTAAAAAAAACAGCGACCTTTATTCTGTGAAGGCCGTTATCAGCGGAGGTGTCCCCGTGGTTGGACTGTGATACTTGATAACAGGAGCGCAAAATGTTGATTGGTGCACCACACTGAATTACAGCAGGAAGTGTGATATCTGGATCCCACTCTGTTCATAACAGTGTAAAGACAGCCCCCTTGTGGTCAACAGGAGCATTGACCTTTAGTCACAGCCATTCATTTCAGATGATGTTTGTGTGTATACCTGTGGAGTCTGCACTTGTGAGTCACACACACAACAGGTCAAATGTTGTCAAGTCATCACTGTGTGTGTGTATGTGTGTGTGCCTATGTGTGTGTAATTACAGGTTTGCTGGTGTACGTGGCCATGATGGTGGGGGCCTTAGTGTGGGGGGGTCTGTGCGACAAGATGGGGAGGAGGAAGTGTCTGATCTACGTGCTGACTATCGACCTGGTCTTCTCCTTCCTGTCCTGCTTCGCCCAGGGCTACGGCTTCTTCCTCTTCTTCAGGTTCTGCTCAGGCTTCGGGTGAGATGACTTGACGTTTGTGTTCACATTTCCATTTTCAAGCCTCGCTCAGACAAAAGACACTCAGCATGCCTTTTATACTGCCAGACCTTTTGCCATAAATAATGCTTTTAGTGAAAATAACTATGTCTGTAACATTTGGTGGGCAAAGCACATCCTTGTTTGTATTCAGTTGCTGTTCCTCCAAAGTAAGACACCTGACATTTAAGTAAGATGAGTTTTAGATGGTACTCCCATTAAAACAACATAGAGGGAGAGACGACATAATTCAAACGCGGGCTTACTTGTTAGTTTATTTTCCTCATTAAAATATCACATTTACATTTCACAGTCTATTTCTCTCTTTAATTTGACATTTGCATTTGGAGGCATTTCAAAATTAGTCAGACACATGATTACTACACGACAAACAAGAGATATCCTTCTGATTTACTGTTACACAGCATCTCCCGAACTTAAAGAGTTAAAGCCTGTAGACGAGAACTGTTATATGAACTGCTGTTTCATTAGCGGGCTCTGTATTAGTGGACTATATTGGGTAGTTGGTTTAAAGTAATTGTTATCCTAATAAAAAGCAAGATCATTATTTGTGTCTCACCAGACCTCACTCAGATTAAGTTTGTGGTACCTTCTTTACTATTATTTAGTCAAATTAATTCAAGTCAGATGTATAATAATTTCATACCAACATGCTGCCATGTGCTGCTTGTTGACACACAGTGCATCACCACTCAGGCTCATATTGATGATACCAGCTCAAAAACACTGTGCAAGGAGAAATGTGTGTATTTTCCTTAACACAGTGTTCCTTTATCACACTAATTAAAAGAAGAGAACAATTATCTTTGCTGGTTTTAAATTTGACTTTTATTGCTGAATTCCTGCTGTCGGCAGCACCTTGGGGTGAAGCGTTTGCCGAGTGCAGATTGCATTTTGCAACTTTCAAAGACACATTTTTTTTTGATAATGATTACAGCCTGAGTGTACCCAGACTTGCAATATTGATGCTGGAGCTTTTTTTGCTAAGCCAAAAGAATACAAGGTCACCATCATAAAACATTCAGCTGTTGCTGATTCACTGTGATAATGAACCCCATGTTAGTCATTAACACTCACATCTACATCTGCAACCGTTTTGCTGGCTTCAGAAAACACAAAGAGACGGCAGACTCCACACCCCCATTTAAAGAGATTAACAATCATAATAAAAAACAAAGGAATCTGCAAAAATGCCAACCCTTAAACATATTGTAGTGGTATTACCACAGAATTTTTTTTCTTCTGTTCTCCAAATGTCATTTCTCAGCTGCACTTGTGGTATTTGTTTCTTTATCCAATTTTATACTCTGTCTAAGCTTGTGTAAATCTCTTACATATGATATCAAATCTATTACAATAAATGAAGATGCCAACTATGTGAGTAAAGGAAGCAGCACTGACACAAAGGGTGAAATACCACATTAGAATAAAACGTTGATACTGTTATTGTGTCCTGTCAGCAGGCTCCTGCCATTTAACTTTCAGTCTTACATGAACACTTTCCTTCCCTACATCCTCTACCTAATTTTCCAGCCCGGTCAGTCCCAGCGTCATACTGAGAGCTCTCTGAGCAAACCACAAAATATTCAGTTGTAACAGGAAATTCTTCTAAAGTAGAGAGTCATGTTTTTAGACCTGTTGTAATGGCTCGAGACGATTCAAACCAACATTTTTACATCTGTGGGCACTTCAGTCACCACCTAGTCTAATGTGGATGTCTTTGGAGGTGAGCCTTGCAGGCACCGACCCACACAGGTGACAGTGCTAACCACTGTGCTACTGTTCCGCTCAACTGTCGTCATGGATGCAATTTTGAATATATAAAATGGATGAGTATATTGCAGAGATCATAGGCAATGTTCCTTTAAATCTTCAGAAAATGATGAACAAGCTCATCAAAAACAAAAAAAAAAAGGAAGAAAGAAAGAGAAAAGAATCATTTTTTGAGGACGTCTTGTGATTCCCCCTCCAGAATTGGTGGTTCCATCCCAATAGTGTACACCTACTTTACTGAGTTCCTGCAGATGGATAAACGTGGGGAACATCTGAGCTGGCTCTGCATGTTCTGGATGCTGGGAGGCCTGTACGCCTCCTTCACTGCCTGGGGAATCATCCCTCACTATGGTAACACACACAGAGACACACACACACACACACTAACACCATACAGTGTGTAAGAAATGAGTATAGAAATTAGATGCGCAAACACTCAAATATCCTGTACATGAACTCAGAAGACAGAGTTGATTCAATATTTATCTGATTATAATTAAAATTCAAGCAGCTGCAGGAGCGCTCTGAGATACAGGATGTTTTCTTCACTCTGCATTAACATCAGCATGTGGTTAAATTATTTTCTTAGCTCCTCTTTGTGGTTGCTAATATGTTGCATTTTAAGAAGTTATCTCTGCTGTTGCTCACTAAATATAAATAATTCACATTATAATAACTGAACATCTTGGCAGCATCAGGATTAGAAAAATAATTTTCCGGGTCTCCAAAACAAAGCCACGGTTGACTGTGTGTTTGCTGTCAACTTTTTAATCAATGTAATCTTTCAAATGCAAATGACTTATGCAAAAATGGAGAGACTGCTGCACAAAATAAGTTTTGTATATAGAAAATATAACAAAGATGTCTTTTTGTCTTTTGTTACACAACACTAATCCTGTGATTTGGACTGTGAGCACACAAACTGCACACAAGGATGGATTCTTGATATATTAACTTGTTCTCTCCTGGGTGGCATCTAGGCTGGGGCTTTGCCATTGGAACAGAATTTCAGATCCACAGCTGGAGACTGTTTATCCTGGTGTGTCTCTTCCCTGCGTTGGCTGCCCTTATCGGAGTTGTCTTCATGCCGGAGAGCCCACGTTTCCTCCTGGAGGTTAGACACCGTAACCTCTTACAAATAAAAGCCAGTGGAATATAAGCACTGTATCCTAATAATAATATCCCAGTGTATGGTATTAAACATCAAGCAGTTGTTTGTTAAAAAAAAGAAAAAAAGAAAAAGAAAGTTGAGTCATCAGTTACCACAGCAACATCCCACTGCAGTGCAAAGGTAGCGAAGGGCTGCTAAGGCATCACCAGAACACCACCCACCCGTGCCTCTCGTCCAGGACATTGTCAGACCTTTAACCGCATGTGGTATTATATTTGTATGTTACTGCTCCAACGTGCTCATATCACACACCCCCAAATAATCACACTTTCCCCCCTCTGATAAGAGACAGACCTCATGGGAACATTGTTACTCAGCTGCTTATCAGGCTCCTGTGCATGTGGGAAAAAATAAGTAATCAAATTGAAACCTATGATAAAAAAGTAATTCCCCTATATGTATATAGTAGTAAAACTCTTATGAGGTTTAACAGACCACTTTCACATCTTACAGTTTGTACATGATTTTTTTTGTTTTTCTTTTGCAGAATGCCCGACATGATGAGGCCTGGATGATCCTGCGACAAGTTCATGATACCAACTGGAAGGCCAAGGGGGAACCAGAGAGAGTCTTCACTGTAGGTCCTATATTGTATTAAGTGACATTTGTATGTCTGTTCGATTATAAATCAGGTCTGAGTTCTACATTTATACACTGAATACTGTGCATTACTCCACACAGAAACACATGGGCAGAAACTTAGGCTCAAAGCAAAACAAGCTCTGTAACTTTGTGATGTCACAGCAACACAGTCCCCACTCTCAGATTTAGTTTCTCTGAGTACCTGAAGTCTACTACATTTTTATTTGATCACTCAGAAGCCAGAACATCTGCTGTTACTAGAGCTCCAGAGAGAAACCTGAGAGAGGATGTAAAACCACACTGAGATATATACTGAAAAAATATCTCCAATAAAACTTTGAAATGCCAGCTTACACAGCCCAATTTGTGAGTAGTAAAGATCTCACACCTCATGTTGTGACCCACTGTAGCTGGCAACACAGCTGTCACAAAAAACATTAATCTTTCAAGTGTAAGCCATGACAGTAAATAAGCACCCACCATATAGCATCAATAGCATAAGTGTAATTAATGACACTAATGTTACTACAGCTACATCACTGTCACAGCTCACTGAGGCACTGTAAATGTAGCTGTCATTAGTGTTATTCATTACAGCCCTGCTTTTCCCGCTGTGATGAATGTCTGCTGTGACAAAATAAGTAGTACATGAAAAACCTATTTATGAGGTTTTCAAATTTGAAATTGGGAGCCGCTTTTCAAAGTCAAAGACTTATATAGTGTATGTCTGTGCCTTCTGAGCATGAGGGTTCAGTACAACTCATGGATTTCTTGTAAATAACATCACACCATAATGTCAGTTTAACCCATGGTAAAGAAAAAGAATCTGAGTACAAGAAACACAAAAACTATATAAAATATAAAACAAAATATTTGATAAACATTTGATGAGTAGAAAAAAGGAAACTGACAATTAAATATTAGTGCACAATATTGGTTACACAGTTGTCCTGATGAAGACAGCTTGCAATTTGCTAGTGAATAAAAACTGCTAATTGATGTTTTCATTTTGTTTTCTAATATCTACCAAGTCTTCATTAACAGTGTTTAAATTGTTCAAAAGAAAGAATGAATTTCTGTGGACACTTAAACGAGCAAACGAGAAACATAACAACGTCAATTAACATTACAATTTGTTTGATATAATGAAAAAACTAAATGGAGTTCAGTCTGTGAATCCAAGTTGTGAATACAAACGGAGAAGAGTGTTTTTGATATGTCACATGATCCCATCCCCCATCTCTTTGTGAAGGTGACCAACATCAAGACCCCTCAGACTCAGGAGGACGAGTTCATAGAGATCCAGAGTGACACCGGCACCGCCTTCCAGCGCTGGACTGTCAGACACGTGACCATGCTGCAACAGGTCTGCAAACCTCTCCCACACTGATCTGCAATTAGAATAGAAGAGAAGCTTTGCAGTGCACTAAATATCACACCTCTCTGTCCCTTTGTTTTCATGCAGTGATCACATTGTATTCTGTCTTTCCATATTTCAGGTCATGGCAAACATAATGTCATTGTCAGCTCCAGAGCTCAGACTTCAGGGTCTCTTCCTGGTTATTGTCTGGTTCTGTTTGGCATTCAGGTAAAAAATATGCTCCTTAGCGTTGAGGATGAGATTTGTGCATTTTTCCCTCAGCTGGAAGATTTACAAAACAGTGGAGACAAATTTCTCTGAGGCAAAGCGAATCTGGAGATAACTCACTGATAAAACTGGATGTGTACAAGCTAAACAAAAAAAAATTTTTTTCCCACTTACCCCAAAATGCTGCCGTACACATTTTTTTTTCTATCTCTTGTTTTTGTGTATCAGTTACCATGGGCTGGGTGTATGGTTCCCTGATATGATCAAATACATGCAGTACGAGGAATACGAGTCCAAGGTCCGAGTTTTCCACCGGGAACGGGTGGAACGTTTTCACTTCAACTTCTCTTTGGTCAACCAGATCCACCGTGAGGGAGAGTACATCCATGACAAGTAGGGTCCCTCAACACTCCCACTCTGATATGTCAAGTCACAATTCACATATTTTTGTTTCACTACTGTGTTATTTCTATTCATTCAGATTTGCAAACATAGAGATTAAGTCTGTGAAGTTCGAGGACACCCTGTTTGAGAACTGCTACTTTGAGGACGTCAGGTCAACCAACACCTTCTTTGAAAACTGCACCATCAAGAACACCGTGTTCTATAACACAGGTACTTAACAGACAGTAATGAATGTTTAAGGTACTTACACATGGAGATCCACAAACTGAACTCATTAGTAGTATAAAATATATATGAAGACATTTACACTGCTCTAAAACAGTCACTTTTGCATTTGTGTGTTTATCATCCAGCCTGTGTCTGTTTCACATCCCTCTGTTCTCTCCAGACCTCTGGCAGGAAAAGTTCAAAGACTGTCGAATGGAGAACACCACCTTCCTCCACCCAAAGAAAGGCTGCCACATCAACTTCCAGGAAGAGAACGACATAGTCATTTACATGGTCAGCTTCCTGGGCAGTTTGGCTGTGTTGCCTGGCAACATCATCTCTGCATTATTCATGGACAAGATTGGAAGGATCAGAATAATAGGTGAGATCAGCAGAACATGCCAATACAGAATAAGTAACCTTGGCAGGTGGGTTTTTTTCAGTGGTTTTTAGTTTAACTTTCTCTCTCTCTCTATCTATCTATGTTTGCAGGTGGTTCTATGCTGGCATCATCGGCCTGTACTTTCCTGCTGCTGTTAAGTTTTAGTCAAGGTGCTGTAATATGTTGGCAGTGTCTTTTCTACGGCGCCAGTGTGGCAGCCTGGAACGGACTGGAGGTCATTTCTGTGGAGCTCTACCCCTCCTCTAAAAGGTACAGTCCAACTCCACCCCTCTGTGTTAAAACATCAACGTCAGCCCTCACCACAATCAATGTTACAACCACTGTACTGTTACTAACACTGTAGATATGGTACAAATGACAGTGCTCAATATAACATAACCAGTCTCATCTGATTAAACATGGCCCTTAGCTACTGTTGCTACACTCGTCAAGCTTTAGGCCTGTGTTTACATTGGTTACAGTGGCCAGTTTAGGTCTAATATGTTTTTAAATAAACCTTTTTTTTTCTTTTAATCAAATCAACAATTTCTCAATTTCTGTGAATGATCCTTGATTTCATGTAGCAGTAGACAAAAGCAGACCCATTTTCAGCCATTTTCATGGACCAAACAGTTACGGTTGTGATTAGCTTTACAAGTTTGGTCAAAAGTTTCCGGTTTTAGGTGTATTTGTTTGAAGTAAGAACTCTGTCTTTTATCATGATATCCCGATAAAAGACAAAGGCTAACACTGAAAGCCCTGGGCAAAATGTTGCAATCTTTAGCCTCATTATGAAGTTGTTGGATGGAGACCAGCTGTTTCATACTACCAACTAATGACTAGTTAGCCTTACATACAGTAGCCTACAGTATGATGACAGTAAATAGGTGTGTTAACATACTATTTATTAGTGTTGGTTTTGACATGTTCACTTTTACCTTTACTAAAGAAAGAAAAGGCTTGTACAATGTTTTCAGCCACTGCAGCAGTGTCTTAGGCAATGTTTCAGGTAATACTGGTTTCCACTAGGAGGCACTTGCACAGTTGCAGTAGTGAATGGCTCTTTTTATATGGAAACCATATAATCAGGTTGCTGGCACACGTGAGTAGCTTGACAAGCTAATGTTTACAGCTAACCCTGGAGCAGATAAAAGTACTGTTTGATCTGGTCTTATACTGTCTGTCTCTCTTATCACTTCCTCACAGTCTGTCTTTATCTTTGTCTGTCCTTCACAGAGGGACAGCGTTTGGTATCCTGAACGGGATCTGTAAGTTTGCGGCCATTATCGCCAGTTTCATCTTCGCAGCCTTCATCGGCATCACTAAGATCATCCCCATCTTCCTGGCCTTCGCCGCCCTTGTCTGCGGAGGTCTGGTGGCTCTCAAGCTGCCCGAGACCCGGGAGAAAATCCTGTCTTGAAAGGCCAAACTCCTACAGCCTCCAGGCCCCAAACACAGTATAGCAATGTAGGGGTGGGTGGGAAGAGTTATCAACTTAAACTGAAATGAAAAGACAAGGGGGGAAAAAAAGGCCATGCTGTGCTAGCTGTGTTTATGAGTCTGTCACAGTGATTTGATTAAAAATGTTGAAAACCTGTTTGGTTGCCTACATGGACCTGTGGTTGCTTTCTGGTTCCCTCTGTAAGCTCCTCAGGCTGCCCAGCTTTTCTGACAGCATCATATGAATCTAGTGTTTTGTCATTTCCTTTTTATCATTTACTGCCCACCCCTCTACTCACACACACACACAAATGTAGCATAATTTGTTTTCTTTGAGGTTTGTGTAAAAGAAAGATTATTATGAGATGAAAATGTATCTGTGCTTGAAAGGTGATGTAGTTCATGTTACCATGTTGTGCTTTGATTTCATTCCCTGCTGAAAAGAAAAGGAAAGACGGAGGTGTACAACTTGGAGGCATGAGTTTAACTGAATTTGAAGCCTGTTGTATTAACTGCTGAGGCTCAGCAGCAATATCACTGTTGGTGTGTTTAAAGAAAACACCTCTTTCATTCACCCAGTGTTTATAATCTGCACTGTCCTGTGGTGTCTAGTCTTCTTTAGTACACATTATTACTTGGTTTGTTCTCTAGACATAAACCTATTTATAGGAGGTTTTTTTTGTTTTTGTTTTTATTTGTTTGTTTTTTTTACCAAATCCACATCTGTTCAATTCTTTCACTTGATCCAAATCCAAACTGAGCAGCCAACTGGATTTTCCTCCTGTTTGTCGTCTTGTCTTCCACTCTGAGACGTCGTGTCTGTCCTTAAGTGTAGAGCTGTGTTCTGTAGGTGGTGATAACGTAGAATCAGAGTCTTATCTGTCACATCTTGCCATGACAAAAGTGTAAGAAATTGTTCTGTTTGTTTATTGAATTATTTTTTCGTCTTTTTTCTAAAAAAGAGAATGACAAACTGTAAGACTAGATGTTTTGATATGATGCTCTTATTATAACGTTCTGATGAAGAACTGTTTTACAGAACCTGCTGCATTTCTGACAACATGTGTCAAGATTTCTAAGGAGCATGTTACTTTTTTGGCATGACTGAGCTGTGTGTGCGTGTGTGTGGTTGTTATCCACATGTCTGTGAATTTACTGAAACACAATAGTCTGATAACCAATACTGTATTTGTTGTTGTACATATTGTAGACCTGTGTATATTAGTTGTAAAATAGTAGCTCCATCATGACTTGAATAAAGCTGAGGGCTCGTGATCTACTTTTTCCTGGTTAATAAGTGTGACAGAATCTGTACTGAACATATGAAAGCAGCCATACACTTGTGTGAACACTGTGAATGTTTGTGTGATTTTAAGTAAGACTTTGACGTGTTGGGAAATACAAGAGTTAAATTAGAAACAACAGCTCACTAGCTTGGCTTAGCATAAATACTTCAACAACTAGCCAGGCTCTGTCTAACAACATTTGCTTACCAAGTCAATAGTCACCTGGGGAGGCACGGACTGACATGAGAGCTAAACTGGTTTCAGCTTCAGTGAAAGGTGTACGAGTATACAAGAGCTGTATGAATTTGCTTCATTAACACACAAGGGACCAAAGCGGAAAGATATTCAGACTGTATGCAAGTGGATGGTTACCTATATGTTTAGGTTTAGGTTTAGGTTAGGTTAAGCCTCAGGCTACAGCCACACTATTACATTCACAACAAACATGCCCAACTGTGGGCTTGTCCAGAGAATGTCCACATGGGCCCTCTGCATGACAGCCCATGTGGGGCCTACAGAAGTTTTGCACTTTTTGGGGCCCATTGTGGGCCAATTTTTCTTCGTCTGGGAAGCCCACACTCAGTGCACACAATTTTCTGCCCAGAGTTTTACCTTTGGACAGAACTAGGCTTGCTGTGGTAGGCTAAGCTCACTGGCAGCTGGATGAGGCTACATTTAATACACAAATATCTCTATGCAATGTGACCTGACAACTTTAAATACACATAATGAGTTATAAAACCACAGCAGATGTGTTGGCGGTGCTGAGGAAACGTAAAGATGTCAGAGCAGGTTAAGCAGAAAACATTTCACACTGTCCGCATACAGAGAGCTTAACAGATGGAAAAGGTTTGAATGGTCAATGATATGAATATATAAACATAAATACGGTCCATTTACCATTTACCAGCATAACTGTTCCCATGTCAGTAGCAGCTGTGTGTGTTGGGGAGGGG
>OMNW01004213.1:3131-14855 GCA_900303245.1 Selene dorsalis | reverse complement strand
ACATTGTCATATTATGAGTACAGCAACACCAGAATGACGTGTTTCCTCACAGTTTGGGCAATAAAGGGTCCTTGAACGGAGGGGGCTGGAATCCTGGCAGAAACAACCCACTGTATCCTGTCCTCTCCACAAACGTGTGTGTGGTGTCACCGTACTGCAGCAAAAAAAAAAAAAAAATAAACAAAAACAAGTCTACCATCTTGGCATCTCTTCAAGGACATTTTTAGCACATTTTATAGTTTGATACATTGAAATGGTAGCAAAAATGTCCAATGTAAATTCATAGGATTCTTACTGTTTGAAGCACAGCCAGCCTGACTTTACCGTGCTTGTCCTCTACAGTGTGAGGCTCCTTTAAAATAACAGCTCCTCGCTCCCGGGCTTTCTGTGAGTAGAGACAATGTTTGTTCATTGAAAGCAGAAGCATGAATCTAATATATTTCCCCTCTAGAAATTCAGTGTGAAGATATGGGACTGAGTCAATGAGAATGC
The DNA here is from genome assembly GCA_900303245.1 of Selene dorsalis. Classification (NCBI taxonomy): domain Eukaryota; kingdom Metazoa; phylum Chordata; class Actinopteri; order Carangiformes; family Carangidae; genus Selene; species Selene dorsalis. Next base: position 14,363 of record OMNW01004213.1, on the reverse strand, counting down.
ACCTGCCAGAGTAAAACCTGCAGTATTACCTGCACAAGGAGGTCACAGTCCTCCACTGTAAATGCAACATCCTTCACTCCATCCCCATGCTTGACCAGATGCTCTCCCATCTCTGAGAAAAAGACAAACACATTCATTTTCATTTTTGCTGAGTTCTGTGCAAATTATATTGTCAGGACTTCATTTGTGTATTTGTCAGGAAATGTTTTGCAGATTTTTTCCTTTTTTCAGTTGCTTAAAAAAAAAAGATTATAATCACTTTCTACTAAACAATTTAAGTGTCAGATAATACAGCCCCTAACACTGAGAGGCCATGTGGAGAAAAACAGAAAAGTAAACAGTGAAGGATAAATTCCTGACACACGTGGATGAACAGTGAATTGCACCATACCAAACCAATGCATTTACTTTAACACTGTACCTTTGTTTCCAGGATTTAGGGCAGATGAGAACACATAAATGATCTGTTGAATACAATGTGAAACCATAAACATATTAAAAGTGAATCCTTACTACTTTAATCATTAAATTTGCTCAATAGGGAACTAAAATTTTAACTTTATATATCTATATCCCATATTGCAGTATTATATGTGACACTGAAACATCTACACAGAGCAGTGCTCCTCATTTTGTTTAGTTGCACTACAGGAAAACTCATGCTTCTGATGTAGCCTGTTTTTCTGTTGTGTATTTTGAGGCTTAAAACACTGACAGTTCATTACCTTGCCTTGTTTCACCACATGGGACACCACTTCACGGCTGCCTGTCTCCAAACCCTGGTAAGCCAAGGGCTCAAATCCCAGCTTGTTACAGTAATAAGATGCAGCCTGTTGAAGAAAGTTGTTAAAGGAGTTGTTTCATATCCATAACTATTATGAAGAATGATTACAAGAGTTTGGCTTTAAACTGTCTTATAGTGCCATCTTCTGGTAATTGGTGAGCTCTGTCTAATTTGTGCTGTGCTACTTGGAAGGTGGAAAATTAGTATGAGGGTCTGGGGTATTACATGCTATGCCCCCTCCACCCCTCTGGAGAGCCAATGGCAGAGTGTATAGTCTACCCCTTCTAACATGTGAAAAAAACATGTGCCCAGAAATGTGAAGAGTGCACAGGTATCAGTCAACTTACCTGTTTTGCATTTCCAACCCAGAATGTTAAGTGATCAAAGCAGAGGAATCTGCCCTTCTCATGCTAAAGACAAAAAGGCATAACAGGTTCATTAATTGTTGTAATTTGTTAAATCACATAAACAACTGTCTCAGGCAAATTAACACTTTCATTAAATGCTGGAGTAGTGAAATTAAAAGTATATTTTTTCTATTCCCATCTGCTCCGCCAATAACCTCTCTTCAGGATAAAATATATGATCACCTACCTTTTCGCCTTTGTCTGTGTAGGTTGTCTACAATCAAAAAGCACATCACAAGGTCAGTACATTGCAAAGCTCTTTGTGACAGGCGATGATGAAGGTCACAGCAAAAACAAGCAGACTAATGTTATTCATCAGTGACTGGTAACTCACCATCTTGCTCCTGGTGACCTGACCTGGCTGTCAGAGTGAAATCTACAATGAACCTCTGAACTTAAAAGCTGAGAGGGAAGTTTCTAAACAACGCCCACTGGTGAGGAGGAGGTACTGGAAGTGGAGGAGGAGTATACTGATGCTTGGTCCACTTTTGCTGTTATACAATGATTACTTAGGGAAAATATGTCAACACCACAGGTGTGCTCATCATTTAATTCACTTTATCTTTATCAGTTTAATGTTGCTGACTGTGATACTTACAGTAAATGGCATATAGGAAATATTTGTCCAGTGACTTTGGGTAGATTTTAGTTTGAAGAAAAAAGGTGTACATAAAATGACTTATGACTGAAATGATTTTTTAACTGACTGAAAAAAGTTAATCATAATGACATTTAGTTTTGAATCCAGACTATTCTTCTTCAAAGTGAGATCAGAAGCTGTTTGTACAAATGGGTTTAGAATTACAACTGCATTCTTCTAGAAGAAGAGGAAAGCCCATATGTTAGCGTTTAGTGGAGAGAGGAGGCTCACTTGTGCAGGACTCTCATTGGCTCAGTGGTGTTGAGCTAAGTGAACCTCCTGAAACGTCCTCATCCAATCAGTTCTCCCAAAATGCTTCCGTAGTATTCTTTAATTGTGATTGATGAGGACAAAAAGATATTATGATAGTTATTCTCTCATACAGTTTGATGTGATTGAGCCATATAAATATAACAAGAAAAATCAGAGTGATCAGTAAATGACACTGAGCCCCAGTGAGAGAGACAGTTTCGAACTACAAATACTTTAGTCCTCAGTCTCAACACCAAACAAAAAAACTAGCTTTAAAAAAAAACTAAAGAAAACAAAAACTCCTACACACAGCACACATACATTCGGTCACAGCCATACAGCACAGAACCTGCTATCTGTGATTCCACAACTCAAAAGAGATGATATATCTCTGCCCTAAATATTTAACTTCATGGTGCAGGGAAACAACCAGAACAATCCTCAAGGCACCTGAGACAACGCTGCACTGACATATAGACTCAATAACAGACTCTTTACTATTTTCTATCTGAAGTCAATATGGTATATGACTCTGGTATGTGACTACTCTGGTAATTTGATTGTAATAATTAGAACATTATTACAGTAAGTTTTGTCATGTTTGTGTCTCTTACAAAGACCCACCTCTCCAATGTCCAAACTTTCTGTAGTCTGTTTGTTCCATTCATCACTTTGAGTGAAATTTCGGAGACGTCTAATATTTAATGAGTTACAGGTATTCCTGTTGGACATTTGCCATCACAAGTTGCCAAACAGTCGAGAATAAACAATTACCTGAGAGCAAACATCAGAGTATGAGGGCGGTAAGAGGGCAAGTAAACAAACCCTTATATTTGTTCATTGCTCTGTCCTTGCAGCTTCACAGACTATAGTTGTTCAGTTTGCTGTTAATGTATTATCTTCTGTCACTGTTGTAGCAGCTTTAGGTACAAATTAATGTGTATACCATGATAATGATACATAATAATAACAGATATATTTAATGATGCCTCTATATTTCTGCTCATTTATTTATTTAGTTTAATGTTTTGTCCCAATCAGATGGAGGCTGAATGTATATCAGTTTCCTTATGAAAGCTATTTTTCATACATTATTCACACATGTTCGTGAACAGCCTTACGTCAATATTACAGATTTCTGCATTCCAGTAACAGCTCACTCACCACTAATGAGATTGTAGAGCCCACCCCTCGGTGCTGCTGCTGCCACTCTCCCTGAAGATCTTTGTTTTTCATGCTGCTGTTACCAGGAGGCTCGCTGTTGTCATGGGATGCATCTACACACATTCAGTGAGAGGAGCATAACATGCTGGATTAAATAATTACAGATATGTCTCTTAAACACAGCTGTTAAAATCCAATAGTGATATCAGAGGTGTAGTTTATTGTAGGGGAAGTGCCACTAGACAGAGTTGACACTGACATTTTTTTCATCATTCTTCCAGCTACCTGTGATATCTCAGTGTTGAGATACATGGTCATTTTACTGGTTTAACTCGCGTTGCTGTTGCACCACAATGTTTTTAAAGGATTTCTTACACATTGCACTAATTACACTAGACTGGAGGCCGGAGTCCCCTGATGCACAGACTCTCCAAGGACACACGCCTCAGTCAATTAGGACCTTCCCACGGCTGCACTCCTCACATGATTCTAGTATCTCAGTTCAAGACACAGCTTTCGAGACAAGACGTAAAAATGAGTGAATTATTCTCCAATACGAATCCACAAATATTGGTGAACCATGAAGACCTGGAGCAACAGGAGGAGACTGAGGCTGCTACACTGGAGGAGCAGGTCTCTACTGTCAGTCTGAAAGATAAATGCTCTGAGGAAAAGGAGACGCAAGCCAAGATGCAGTCTGTTCTCCAGCAGGTACGTCACCACATCAGATCACAAGTGGGTACGAAGACAGCAAAGAGCAGCATAGCAGAGCTGGTGAAAAGAGTCAAAGAAATGGAAATGGAAATGGCACAGGTGAACGGCGAACCTGAGGGCAAGGATGTCAGCAGTGAAGAGAAGAAACAAGCTGTTGATGAGATGATGACAGATGAAAGCAAAGCTGGGGTGGATCTTAAGGAGGAAGAGCCATGTGCGTGTTTTGAGGAAAAGCTCGAGGCGACTAAAAAAGCCTTAAGGGACGAGTTTGATGAGCAGATTTCACAGGTGCGTATAGAAATGCAGGCCTACACTGCCAAGGCACTGAAAGACTTGGAGGGTAAGATGTGCAACTGGCAATCCCATATTCACCAACAGTCACATCCCAAAGAACAGCAAGAGAGCAAAGGTCCTGACAGGAGACAGAGGCCTCCAGTGGTACCTTCACTGGCAGCCAGAAGAGGGAGGGTTTTGACTCGGACCATGACCACCATCATCCCTAAAACATGTCCTCCGGTCATCATTGGCCCGCGAGCCAAATCAGAAACACTGGCCTCCACGAAGGGCGGAAGCTCACGGTTTCTGCCCAGAGATCCTGCACGTTCCTTACCAGGAAATAAGCCGTACCAGAATCTCAAACCACTTCCCCCGACTTGCCCCCCACTGCATCAGCGCAAAAAGACGGTCTGTGCCAAAGCTAAAGCAGGAAAATGACTTAGACAAAGGCAATGTTCATCATTAATGCAACTGACCTGATAACAAACCAAGACCATAACCTCAAAATGCTCACATAGGCTATATAACGACCTTAGATAGTGCTAATCACTTATGACCACTACTGTACCTGTTGCTCTATGTTTTGTATTTGGAACCATGGAAGTAATAAAGCATGTGACTTTGAAATGAGATTTCACTGACATTCACTTCAAAGCCGTCATTTTGTTTCTGAGGCATTAGTTCAGTCAGCAGCTTGATATATAATCCAGCTCTTTGATAGAAATGCAAGTAACTTTACAGTGGTATGTTGCTATATTGTTTGCAGCAGCAGATCTGGTTTATTCCTCACAGGAGAGCAGGGGTCCGGGAGACATTTAGCACAGGTCTAATTCATAAACATTATGCTGGTTCCCCTGCACATATCTGCTTTGGTTTCTGGCTCCTGGTACTATCCAGGTGTTTCTCACTGTTGAGACTTGTGGTGTTATTGTGGCCTTCTTACAGTCAGCTTTGATTATGACTGCCATAATGAGGCTTCAACAGTCTGAGGTAGACGAGATAGTTGACAGAGGTTTATTTAGAGGAGTTTTTCACTCTGCCACAGCTACACTGTCTCTAGACCCATTGGTTTCATTCAAAAAAAAAAACAAACAAAAAAACATCACAGTTTAACTTTTGGGCATTTTGTCCTTAATTGTTTATGATATCCCACCAGTATGAGCAGGAGGAACAGATACAGTTATGAATAATCTTTTTAATGTCCACATGGGCTCGTCAGCAGAAAAGGATGGGAAAGCTTGAAAAATGTGAATCTGCCCTTTGATTTAAATCAAATTAAATGTTTTACTCTCCACAAGGCATCTTGGCCACGACTCCTGAGGAAAAACAGTTTTGGTAATTGTGCATCTTGACCAACAGGTGGCAGCAGTTCATTCATACAGACTCAGCCTCCCATCCAGGTGAATATGTCTGTCACTCTCTTTAGTGCAGTGAGTGTAGCACTTCTGTAACTCACTGCTGAGACGCACAAACATGACAAGAAAATTTAGTTCAAATTGATCAGAAAAGTAGATATGAAAACACACATTCACATACACTGTGTATTACTGTATGTTCCTTCTTTACAAAACTGACCCTGTAACTTGATTGCAAAGGCTCTTGTACTTGTCAAATCTGTGACCACACAGTGTGGGCTATCTGATCCATGAGGTCACTGATGAAGTCAGAGACCCACAGCAGGGTTAAACACAGTCCTCCTCTCTCTGAGACCTACAGCTTGCTGCTGCTCCCCAGTGGCCAAACAGCAGAGAACAGCTCTGTGCTGATCAGCTCCCAGGGCAGTGGATGTGTAACTGCCCTGTCCGTGTAAACAAAGGCAGTGATGAAGGACAGCTTCCAGTTTCCTCTGAAGCCTTCTACTACAATACTTAGCCTCTTATAATGACAGATTCAAGATTTCAAGTCGTTTGTCCAAATTGCACAACCTTATCACACTAATACAGGCAGATTAAACCTTTAATGTCTATTTTTTTTCCCTCAAATATGTTACATGGTGTAATTTTCACATCACCTATAGTACAGGTATAATTTGTGGAAGAAAGGTGCTCTGAACCCTGTTGTTTACCTCTCACACATATTTATGGAGACCTGCAGCACCTGAGTGCTTCCAGCAGCCAAACTGGCACTGAGACCAGCCAGTGACAGGAGATGCATTTAGTCCTGGGGCAGGCTCAGGAGCCGCGTGCCTCAAGGCGGGCCTTCCACAATGGATGGGATAGAGAAGGATGTGAAGAGGAGCTTTGTGTCGATGGGATGATGGGCCCTGAGCAACCATATCCGGAGAGGACGAGAGCCCAGCACATTCAGGTCTGGCCAAGCCACGCTGTCCTCGGAAGCAACATCTCTCGCCTAACGATATCCACCAGCAGTGAGACTCATTATTATTCTCTGTGCAGCAGGAGCTGGTCTTTCCTTCAAATATTTATCATAGATAGATAGATAGATAGATAGATAGATACATATATATATACATACAGTACATAGATATTCACATATGTGCTACATATGTTAACCTCGGCCTTTATACTACAGTGTGAATATCTGTTAGGTATTTTCTCAGCCTCTCATAGACCAAATCGGAACCTGTTGATGTTGTAATGGGTGGAGTGGACATGACCCTGAACAACATGAATACCAGGGACAGGGAGGAGGTGCGGAGGGGGAGGGGGGCATTTGAAAGCCTTGATTTCCTAATCACCTCTTGAAACCTGCCAAAAGATAACGGCATTACCATGAAAACACTGATCTCATGTAAATGAAGTTTTTTTCTGGTCCATTGTTCTCAAGGTCGGGACAATTACAGTGGAGACCACTTCCAGACAAGTTGATTTCAATAGTGATTCCTGAGCAGACGTGGTAGCAATTTACAGGCAGCATATGCGAGAGAGGTGGAGGAGGGCGACTGGCACAGTGGTGTGTATTGGACTCTCAAGTGGCCACTTTTGGGAGGCATGATTAGACATGTAATACCCCATTATTTGTGAGGCCTTATTGATAAGATTTATGGCAATTTGGCTTTGTTCACATGGTCTGTGTGGTTCCATTCATTATTTTCAGCACATAAGCAAAGGCTGTGAACACAGGGGTGCGTGCGTGTGTGTGTGTGCAGGGGGGGGTTGTTTTCTTTAAATATATAAGCACAAACTGCACCAACAACAAGGGAGAAACTTGGACAGACATGACCATACCCTATATTTATGTCAGCACGGAAATGATAAATTTATGTGCCAGTTTCTGTCTGTCGATGAAATCTCATAAAATGGTTAAAAACATCCATCAAAGTTTTCCAAAAACAAACCCAAAGAAATTTGGTTTTACCATTGAGGAAACTCTGTGTGTCCACATTTGAGAGGTTTGAACTATAGAACTGAATTCATGTTCAATGTTTAACTGAATTCTAATTGAAAAAATTGTAAATTAATGTCTGAAAATGAGCCCAAACCTTATTTAATTTCATAATAGTTACTCGTTCATTTTCAGTGACTATTATTTGACTTGATAATATAGGAAATGAGTTTACATTTGAAATGACCTCACACTTTGGGACCAGAGGGGAGGGGTTATGTGAGTGAGATAAAAAAGATAGACACAAAGAAAATGTTTAAGGTGCGTGTTCTTTAAGGGGCTGTCACCTTTGACAGAGGGAAACTGCTCCTTTCTGAATATCTTCGTCAGGCTGCACTGACTTGTTTTGGTGGATCAGAGGCTCTGCTGTCTAGACTGCTGCTGGCTTCATACTCCGACTCAGACACTTGATGTTATTAACAGTACAGTGTAAGCCTTAATCCTCTATGGACAGTTTCCAATCACAAAGCTGTCAATGCCTCAGTGAGCATCAATGAAGCTTAAAAACAAGGCCACTTATTCAAAATCCCACCTGTTCACTGACTGTACATTTTTCCTTCCAGTTTTCTCAGGGCTTATTATGGCATGAATTTGGCATGAGACATGGTGACCCATAAAACATGTGTAAAATATAATTGGCATTTAAACTGTATAAGAACAGTGCTCCTTATTCAACACTTAACAACAGCTAATCTTTTAGAAGCAGAGCGTAGTCATCTGACATTACATGGGAGCCAGTATATTGATGTTGCCGCCAGGTACAGTGTGGCAACAACATAAATCTCTGGCATTAATTTACATTTTAACTTAATCCTTTATTTGAAGAACAGAGCTGTGTCCCTCTTTATGTTACGATAAGCTAACTCATGCTGTATATTGGACAGATGTAGTAGTATTATCGATCTCCTCAAACTCTTGGCAAGAGAGTGCATGATGGCAAAAAAAGTCAGACAATGACATTTGTTAGTTAGATATAAAGTCAGTAGTCAACAAAACATGTAGTTTCTTCTTCTTTGTGTCAGTTTCCTAAAGCATTTTAAAGCCACCAAAGACCTCAAATCAAAATATCCAATCAAAATTGCAATTCATCCATGGTCAACAGAAATATGTGACACACATACTCACACATGCTATAGGATGCATTTGTATGTATGTATATATAAATATATAATATAAAATGTTTTCACAGTGGCTTGAAAGACGTAACAGATAATACCAGAAAATCTGAGAGAGAGTAGAGAACACAATACCACACACACTGCTCACCTACCAAACCACCCACTCACACACACACTCACACACTCACACTCACACAACGGAACAAATGCAGGCCACTCTTCAATATCATCCCTCCTGCAAATCCTCTTTCCTGGTTTTGGGGGGGGTCTTGTAAACCCTTATGTCCAACAGTCACAGGTAAGGCAGACGAGGACAGGACAACCAAAGGTTTCTTTTGATCTTTAAGGGAAAAGGTTTGGGATAGTAAGCCATGCTCCTCCTTCTGTCCCCTTATCCCCCCCCCTTCCTCTGTGCTCTGTGTTAAATCAACTAATGGGGGGACTGTATGGAGAGTTACTTTCCCTAACTGCATCTTTTGTGATACGTTTCCCTGAGCTAATGCTGTTTGTTTTGGGAGTGATTATTGGAATTTAAAGCTGTGGTGCATGTGTGTGTGTGTGTGTGGTGTGTGTGAGCTGTCGTTGGGCAACAGGTGGACTAATGCTATAGAGAAAGTAGGGTTAGCCTTGACAGGCTGTGGAATGTGTCAGATCTCTGTTTACATGTGCATATGAACACACACACACACACACACACACACACACACACACACACATGCTATAGGATGCATTTGTTGCTGCTTGGGTGGGATGGAACATCAGGGAGATCTGAGGAGAGGCGAGCAGTTGCATTTTGGTTCAGATGTCCCATTTGGGTGTGGCAGGTCACACTGACGACAACACTCAGGAACAGGCACCTGTGTGGGCTGCTTTAATGTGTTTATGTTACCAGTGAGAATAAAGGAGTCTGTTGATATTCTATATTTTCCTTATTGCAAGCAATAAGACCAAAACCAAGAGCAAATCGACTGAACTAATAAGTCTGTGTAGCAAAAGCCTGGTAGATCCTATTCCTCTGGAACAAATTTCAATGCAGTGAATTTTCTGTTTAACTATAAATTATTGACCTGTTTTAAAAGATTTATATCTTCAGTCGGTTCAATTGATTTTGGTTTGAGATCCACAGACAACTAAGTGAAAATGGAAAGTGCTGAGAAGCAAAGTTTTGGTGTTTTCATGGGATTTTTTGACACAAAGAGAATTTATCCAGGCTCATCCTTTGAGCTGGAAACCAAGAGAAGCCTTGAAAATACCCATCAGATCTTAACTTCACAAGAAAATTCAGAGACGTTAATGTTATCAAATTATTTGCACAGTAAATAGCATATAGTTGTTTTTGAGGAAGAGTGTGCAAAAGACTGCAGGGTGTTTGTTTTGTTATGACCAGAGGTGCCAGCTGTGAGTTGAAAAAACTTCATGCTGTACTTGTTGTGATTGGAAAAAAAAATGTTTCAAGGGGCGGGAGGATTACCATGGTTGACCTCTCTCTAACAATACCATGGGAGTACTGTAAAACCCACACCCAAACATCCATACACACAAACAGGTCACACAGGCCACACACAAACACAGACAACATTTGTGTTGTTTTTGTGTTGGTGGTGTAAAGCTGCAGCAAAGAACCCCTGGTGCTTCGCTCAGCTGGTATTCTGGATGAGTTATCCCAAAGTGGACTTGCTGGCTAACAGCATCAGACAAGCTGTCAGCCCAGCTCATCTCAATAACAACAATAAGGCTGGCCAGTCCAGCACGCATGATTGACTAAATGGTGCAGTAAAAGTCTGAGTTTGATTCCCTGTGCATCTGATATATTAAACTCAACTGTATTTATAAATCTAAACTCATGAATCCTTCTGAATGGCATCTGGCTGCACTATATGAAGAAGAACTGTGTGTTATGATCCCGTTTCCATTTGCGTGTGTTGAGGCCTACACATCCATCACAACGACCATGCTGTGATCTGCTTCAAGTCCTGCCTCTGTCATATCTGCTCCATTTCGCCTGGACAGACAATGAGTAACATACGATCTCTCTCTCTCTCTCTCTCCGTCTCTCTCTCTCATACACACACATACACACACAAAGACAAGATGAATCATGCAGCTTCACACTCTTGTCGTTTCACACATGTTGTTGCTTTAAGAATGTGTGATGCAAGACGAACTCCCGTGGCCGTGACTGTTCCAGCAAGCCTTCCAAGCTAAACGGCCGTACTTGTCCCTACCCTCAGACACCGGCAGAGAAAGCAGCGGGAGGCGTACCAGACCTGTGTCGTCATGGTAACAAAAATAAACAGGTGGTTAAGGGTGCAGGCCAATTATAAAAGAAACAACAATGACTTGACCACCTATGTCCCCTGACCTCCTCCTCCTCTCCATAACTGACATATTCAGTAGAGGTCGCTGAAGAAGGTCACAAGAAGTTGCTCACACAGACGACCTTGGAGGTCTTTTTTTAGTTGTTGTTTTTTTTTTTTTTACTTTTCCCTACTTCCTCACCTCACTCCCAGTTTCTGCTCTGTGTGTTGGAGC
>OMNW01004204.1:37291-85038 GCA_900303245.1 Selene dorsalis | reverse complement strand
TATAGAAATATTACATGTATATCGAGGAACAATAAAGACAAAACACATTAAATAAAGTGAAGAGGAAATCCAGGCACTGATAATCCATGCTCCAGCCATTACCTTTCACCCAAGGCCGGGAAACACGAATAAATCCCATTTCATGCCCCCATCTTATATATTTACAGAACAAAAGAAACGCTGTGTTTCAATAAAAAAAGACAAATTTGAACTCATCTGGGTCATTTTGAACAAATTAAACTGGAACTAATTCCTTCCATGTGTTACAATTGAACTAAATATAAGTTTGCCTCTTTTTTTTCTCACCATCAAATTAAAGTTGACTTTAACATGCTCCTATTATCACTATCCACAGGCACAAGCCCATGGGAGCTATGTAAGGAGAGGGGGGAGGTGGACACAGTTGTGCTAAACTGTGATGCAGTTTCCAGGAGACAATGCACATAACCCTGCTTATTATTGAAAAAAAATCTCATAAAACCTTCACTTTCCTGGAACTGTTTCACTATCTATAATGTTACCTATCTATCCTAGCATTCGTTTATACCAACTGTCTTTCACTTTCCTGTCTCCCTGTCTTTCCCACCCATTACAAAGGTGTAAATTGGACACAGATAATTGAACATTACTATCCTGGGAGGTAGCTGGCGCCATCTGTTAAATGTCCGCCCCCAACATCACAGTGCACCACACAATGTGCCCAAACATCCCAATGCACCATGCTGCACATTTGTGTGGGCAATGCACGTGTTGCTTTGGGTTTAGGTGGTGACTTCTCTTCCCTGAATACGCTGAGTGCAGGTACTGCGCTCAGTTTTTTTTCCACAAATGTAATCTGGTCGTTCTAGCAGCTGTGTGGGATGCACTTTAATTTGTAAATCAGGACGTCCAATAACATCAGATGTAGATGTTTGTAGCATCACGTATTACAACAAATTACTTGTATACAACAAAATATCCAAGAAGTGGAAACCTCCCACACAAAAACAATTTCTGCAGTACAACAAAAGAGCTCGGTTTATATTTTACCAGCAAGTGACACCATGTAGGTCTCATGTATTGTGCAGTAATAAATGTCGAACTACCACTGAAATACGTATATGTTGGGAAAGGAAAATCACTATACTATGGTTAAAGCCTTTGTATACCAACTTCCTTTGTAGTGGCACCTTTTGGCTGGAACCTGCTAAACCAGTCACCACATAGCGCCTAATTGTGCTCCACTTCATGTCTAATGGCTGGTATTGTTCATTCCTCGTAGAAGTTTTCATATAAATACAGAGCATGCACTGCATTCCCTAAGATTCCCAACAAAAACCCAATTATTGCCTGGCTTATCCACACAAATAATGAGGGTGATTGTCTATGTGAATTTCTGAAAAGCCCTAATGGTCTCCTTCTCTCTCGCTCGCACACACACAAACACGGATGCGCGTGCACACAGACACACACAGCTGATTAGCAGTTGGCATTTTGTCTTGGCTACGTGCTAAATGAGAGCAGCAATATTACCATCTCAAAGATGCTCTCCTCGCCTAGTTAATGGTCAGGACACAATGGCTCCTCAAACACTTGATGGATCATTGAAGGATTATGCCATTTGGCTTCATGCCTTTATGCTCACTTGATGCGTGTGTGTTCATGCGCATGTGTGTGTGAGAGAGAACCAGAGAGACAGAGACATTCTGTATCCTGTAGGTGTGGACTCTCCACAGACCTCTCAATGGGAGCAATAATGTCAAGGAGCTGCAATGTCATATCCATCAGAGCTGACTTTCTGTCAGGGCCAGACAAAGGTGTTGACACCTCAACACCACAGAGTGAGTGAGGAGGCCATTCAAATGTCAGTTACCTGACACATAGCCATGCTCTCACAGATGGGTGGTAACTAGTGATTGTCAGTTGGTAACTCAGGAAAAAGGCCACTGCATATATAAAGCTCAAGAGGAACGGCCCGCAGAGATTTAATGAATGAATATGTTTTCGTCCTCTGAGGCGAGTATTCAGTTGGTACAATCACACCTGTCAACTCTGGCAAATCAGCACTTATGGAAATGAGGAGGCTATCGCTGAAGCGCCACGGTCATCAAGAGACACATTCAGATTGCTCAGTCAGGTGTGAGGCTGTCAAACCTCACCACTGTCTGCACTATCTAATAAAAGTTACACTTTGGCTCTGTAGCCACAAGACTTTAACCAGGAGGCTTCACAACCTACCAGCTAAATTTTCACACAGCCCACACAAGTCCCCTTTGCATTATTATATTTATGTTGTTTAATGTTGGAAAATCAAGATTAGACCTTAAATAGCTTTTAAAATAGAAAAAAGAAAGAAAGCAGTGAATGGGGTCATCTGACAACAGAAAAAAGGGGCATTGGAATGGCTACATGAGCTTTACTTAAACAGCTGACGTGGGTTTTGATTGACCAAAGATGGAAAGGAAGAAAAATGGGCTTTGTTTTTCCAACAGTAGGAGTTTGGTTTGTGAGATAATCTCTACAATCTTTCAATTACCTGAAAATAAATAAAGTGAGTTACTCTGGCCATGCTGGCAAGGACACCACAGACCACAAACAAGATGACCTCTGAAATCCACTTCACTTTGAAAAAGGAAAGGACGCATTATACAGTAGAGCACATTGTTCAAAGTGGGTAATGAGATTTTAAGGAAGTTTAACCGATTCTGTTAGTAGGTTTAATTCAAAATAATTAGTGCCTCTTAAACATTTACGCTGAGTTGATTTGGCTGCTCCTTCACTTGAAAATGCTACAATCACTGCAAACACTAAATCACTTCTCTCAGGAGTTTCCCATCATCTTGCCAGCGTCTTAGAAACTGTCAACCCTCTTCACTGGGCTGGAGATCACTGGGTCTGAACTTCGGTGGAGGCTGTTTGGAGGAAGGTTTACCCCGCGACTGTCTCCTCTGTGAGGTTCCCCGACTCTGTGTCATGAGCCCCATCATACTTTATCTATCACATTAAACTAATGAGCTGCATCATGCCCTCTCTAAGGGGAAAAAACAACAACACCGTTATTCCAACAGCACTAAATTCTCCATCTTCAGACACTCAAGTTGCAGTCTTGTCTTGTCTTGTTTTGCTGATATCAAGCCGACATTTCTGGCCTCCACCTGAAGCTCAACTTCAACAAGGCTGAGCAGTACTTTTTCACTGGCAAACACAATCCGGTCACACTGACTCCAACCCAAACCTCCATAAATCCTGTCAACTCCACAAACAACTTTTGTTGTGCCCTCTACAATGTCCACTGACACACAATCACAGTGGGGACACTAACTGCCTAGGTAATAGTGCAGCTTCCTCCGTTCTAGGGTCTTGCAGTAATGTGTTCAGCTCCGTCGGTACCACCAAAGCAATTCCTGTCTCTCATCGTAAAAATAAAATGAATGTCTCTGAGAAATATGCCTCACTGTCACACTTGAATCATGTTCTCTTCTTCCTCATATTTCTAGATTTAGCCTGGAAAATGTCTGTTCTTTATGTGCTTGTTATTATACAGTAATTTCTCTTATGCTTTTCTTAGTCATTGTCATATTGATTTCTATAATGTAATCTGATATAGTGGTTCTATATATATTGTCCCTGATTGATGTTTGAATGATTAACAGTATACATCAATACTTTTATGAAAATCCCTCTAGAAAAAACCATTTGTAATCTGGATATTTTACATAATATGAATAATAGCTTGAAAACAAAGATGCTGTTAGTAAAATCTCAGTTTTAGCCATTACATTATTATGGTAGCAAAAAGACATAGTTTTAAATTCTAAGGAGAATTCAGAAAAGGAAGACCAGGGATTAATAAACAGCAATTGGAGTAAGTAAGAAAAACTAACTCTAATCACAGTAACAGTGGCTTTTTATATTTCATGAGTTTTGGTATCCTGTTCAAACTGAAGTGCTCAAACACAATCTCTTATTTTTATTTTTTAGCTCTATCCCTTTAATTCCCATTATTTCAAGTCAAAAGAAATGATGGCGGATTGCAGGCTATTTTTCTACCTTGGAGAACTTTCAGGTATTTCTGATTTTTAAAATTATTGGATAATAACGCCCTTCCTGCTGAAGGCAAAACAACTGGATTGCTCAGTTCAGCTATAAGGAAAGACAAATGATCAACAGTGCACACACAAGATTGATGTAACATTTCTATCATCATTTTATATTCATTATATCTTAAAAAACATGCTACATTTTGAAGGCTTCAAGTGGCTGATAAAGAGTTACATGGGCAAATTTAATATGATTTGTGTGTGTGTTTGATAAAATGAACAAAGCCTTGTGCAGACATGTAGATTGGGCAGATGAGTTTAGACACCTTTGATGCCTGTGGGGTCATGAAATAAAGTGTAATTGTGTGCAAAAGGGAGGAAAATTTTAATAACAGCTATAAATAATGGAAGTCTGTTTCAATTATCTGTGATGGAGAGCTGACACAAACAGACATGCATACAATATATGCATACGTACACAAACGCCAAATATACTTACTCAGGTTTAATACTGTTTCCTACATGCACATATGGGTATTGCCGGGTTTTTGTATTTGTGTTCCACTCACAGCTGAACTCAGGTGGGTATAAACCATCTAACCTGAGAGAGGTGAACTTGGACTGAACCTGAAGTGAGGATCTGAAGTCAGATGCACTCCTCTATAAAGTCTTTTGAATAGCCAGACAACTTCGAAGCACCAAGGGTAGGTATATATGTGGAATTTCTCTCTACATAGATGAATAAATCAGTTTATTGAAATGGTCAACAAACACCTAAATAATAAGACTAAAAAGCTAGCAGAGGCATAATTACATTTCATAGTAAGAAAAAAACAAGTATTTTGGTATTTTTCAGATTTTTTTGAATATCGTTTATTTTTGACAACAGTGTCAAATTAAATTTTAATTTAATTTGATGTGCATGGCAGCTAAGACAACTTCAGCTGCCACAATAATTTTGAGAAAAATTCTCTCAAGTTCCATAATTAAGATCATTAGTGCCTAAGTTGAAAACATGACACCTCCGTTTCTCAGCTGAATCCTGCTCTGGTTGTATCTTTTAAACCTATATAAAAATATAATGAGTAATAAAAGAAGCATCTCCATGCCAGTGACAGTCTCTTAATTCAGTTATAATTTGCCAGCAGTCGGAAATTTGTTTTAATTGTTAATTGATAAGATAATATCTCCCCCCTATCAACTTAAAAAAAATCAATTACAGACAGATAATGTCCTCTGTTTGCCTTTCTTCCTACTGGCTCTTTCTCTTTCCTCCACAGCGCCTGGGACAGGTCTGACAGCCAATCAAAACATCCGGACAACTGACCGCATGGGGCTCAAGTTTGTTTTGCTTTCTTAAAGGGATAGTTCGGGTTATTTGACGTGGGGTTGTTGTGGAGTTAGTCATGCATAGTCAGTGGATGCTGCCAGGCAACAGAGAGCATGGGACGCCAGCAGAGCAATGTGCTTCTGTGCATGGGGCCAGCACAAAAAAAGCGCTTTAGACACTTTTAAAAGACAACCGCTGAAAATATCCAACATCTGTTTAAATACGCTTCATGATAAATATTTTTAGAGTTACCTTCCTGCCAAAACAGCCAAACCCTTCCTGTGTGCTCAGGAGCTCTTACAGTGCACACAGTGTTACGTTGCAGATGCAGGTCAACTAAGTAAATCAGAAAGAGCTAAATTTCACTTTTCTTCACATTTAAATGGATATTGGATCAATTTTATAGAGTCGTAGAGGACATCATTTTATAGAGTCAAAAGCACATTTTTCCTGATGGCACCATGCACAGCAGCTCATTGCTCTGCCTCTGTGCTGCCTCTCATCTCAGCATGCTGATCCTAATACGCTGCACGAATCACACTGACTAGGATTATCTAACACAACCCAATGTCAAAAGACCTTAACTACCGATTTAACTCCAAGTGTCCATAGCAGCTAATTGGATGTCTAATCAAAAGTAAACATTAAATGCTAATAACTGTAAAATTTAAGGTAACATTTTGACAGTGTGTGAGTGTAAAGTGCACATGCTCATTGTTGTCTGCGATAAAACAAATAACAGCAGATACCCTAGTAATACATTCTAAACTATTGCAAAAAAAAAAAAAAAGCACCAGCAAAGTTGACCTTTGGGATATGGTAATTATATACACAAAACGGAAATGTCATTAGACTGCACTCAGTTCAAGACATTAAAGCAATTTAATTTCTGCCGACTTTCAGAGTACAAAAGTCAACAGAACTCTTGTGGTTCTCCACCAGTGAACAGACAAATGGGCTACCTGTGGAGACACAAACACTGACTGTCTGCACTGACATTTATACTGCTGTTGTCCTGAAAGGAGGACAACTGGAGGCCATGATCAAATATCTTTTCTGTTTTAATGGGATGTAGTAACCTCTTACATCAGCACACTTCCACTTAGACCCATCAGCACACTTCCACTTAGCCCCGCCTGTTAGTCTCACTTGGTTGCTCTTTCCTCCCCGAGGAGAAACTCTGTAAAACACGAGACATTTATTTAGAGGAATACACACATGTGTGTGCACCCATGCATACCAAATGCACAAATACACACACCCACACACACATGAAGGAAGACAGATAGGTATACGTGGAGAGACAGAGACTCGTGACCCCTGAATCCATTTCTGTCTGAGTGCGAGCAGTGTCATTAAAGACTAATGTTATTTATTGTGTAATAATATGACAGAATTAAATGAGTGTCCTGTGCTACTGATCATAAAAGGAGGACATAAATCGTAAGGTCAGAAAAAGCTTTGTCATCCAGATGGGTAAGATTAGAGAGAATAATTTTTCAGACAAAAATGTTGGTATTAGATGATTCAGGAAAATAATGTAAAATGCTCAAGACGTCTTTGTCATGAGGAACATACAGCTGTCAGTATTCAGCCTGTTTTTCTTTGCTGCAGTTTCTATAAGCGACAGTGGTTAGTGCTTTGCCTGAAAAATCCTGCAGGCAAAGAGCATAGCTGACATGAGACTGTACAAATTCGCTATAGACACAAATGCAGAAAAAGAGTAACCACGCAAACAGATCAGTCCTTTTGTATCTGTTGCACAAAGAGTCTTGAGCGTGCCTTGTAAATGCTGAAGAAAATCCTGCCTCTGAGTTGTATCGATTGCAGTGCTCCAGTCCACCGTGAGCACACGACAGCGCCGCTG
The DNA here is from genome assembly GCA_900303245.1 of Selene dorsalis. NCBI lineage: Eukaryota > Metazoa > Chordata > Actinopteri > Carangiformes > Carangidae > Selene > Selene dorsalis. The sequence continues at coordinate 77,822 of OMNW01004204.1, read as the reverse complement.
TTTGTGTGGAAATGTGATTGTTTTTATTGTTGCGTGTGCATGTGTGTGTGCCCTTTGTATCGATCCCCCACTTTGTTCCAATTATCAGTAAGGGTATGGGGCCTAATACTGCTATTCACACAAACATTAGAGCAACAGAGGCAACTGCATCTGAGAATGGAGGCTTGGTGGGAGCAGGGGCGGAGACAGATGGAGAGGAGGCAGAAGATGCAGACTTGAGGACGACGGGGAGAGAAAAGAACGCGATACGATGCAATAAATACATTTTACAAAATTTGACTTGAGTTTTTCCACATTTTTTTGTTAGACTGGAGGAAATGTTCCTGGGTTTTGTATCAAAAGCACATTCTAGATCTCCTGCCTAATTTCATAGGTGGACATTTGTCAATCAGTCATTCACAGTATATAAAAAAAGGAATTATTTCCAAATAAATCAACTGAAACTAAATTTAGCCATTAACCAGTGACTCAGAGTAAAGACAGGAATGCCCCTATACATTTATAATGCTGCTGAAGGTGACTGATGACTTCAGTTCTTTCTCTTCAGGTCATTGGCTACAGCCACTTAACAAAGGGCTGGGGTTATGATTGCATGATTGCAGTTTTTGTAGTAAGAGTTATAATTGGTGGCTTTTAAAGTTCTACCGCTGTGTTTGTTTAGAGGTTACAGTGCTCAAAGCCCTGCACTAAGTTGGCCTCACATTAATTACAAAATAACACAACTGAGATTTCTTAAAATCATTTTCATGCTCTTGCCAAGAGACATTAGTTGTTAATGCTTATGTGCATGTACGCATGCTGAGTGACCTTTCCTCCAGGTTCCCCACCCACAGTGTGGATTAAAAGATTTTGTGTTGTTACTGATTGATTTTCTTATTCCCCCTCTACACAAAAACTCCTGTGTGTGTATGTATGAGTGTGTGTGTGTGTGAAAGAGAGAGAGAGAGAGTGCAGAGATGCCATGCAGCTTCTCAGTAATCAAGTGCAACCCTTAAACCCTGGGTTGGGGGTCATCATTGCTAACACATAGAGCAGTTATTGATTGCCTTTCCAGTTATCTCAACAGTTCAGAACAACATGAAGGGCTACAGAGACTCACTGAGAATCTTAATCTGAATCATTATTGCAGGCGATCACTTTGTGAACTATAAAGCAATGTGCAACTTATAAACAAAGGGGTACGGGAGAGCACAAAGAATAGAGAGAAATCTAATGCTAGGGAAAGAGAAAATGAGATGCATTTGAGTCAATTTGTGTGTGTGTTTGCTAGCGTGGATGAAATCTCTCTTGTGGTTTGAGCTGCATTGTTTGATTCCACTGATTCCACAGTAAGAGTCGCCGGGGGCTTGTTGCCAAGGTTCAGCCAATTGAATTAGGGATTTGCCGTTCCCTCCTCAGTCCAACCCTCCTGACCATTTCCTGTTTCTAAGAATCCCAGAGGACTTTTCCTCTCCATTCAGCTGTGGACTGTAATTGTATTTAGGATGCCTGTGCAGAGCCCAGCGGAATACACCATAAAAGAGAGGGAGAGAGACAAAGAGAGGTAGAGGAAGAGTCAGAGGATGACTAAACATGATGGGGGGAATTAAAAAAAAGAGAAGACGAACAAGAGTGAAGAATGGAGGAAATTCTTAAAAATTGATGTCTGGAGAGGGTACGGGTGGTGATGGGGATGGGGTGGGGATGGAGGAGCAGAGAGACAGACAGACTATCCACCCATCCAAATGGAACACAAGGTCATTGTTCTCATTAGGTTTCTAAGCCTGAATAACCTAGGCTGGTTGGAGACAGTTTGGTGTAAGTAGTGCAGTAATCATGCTATAAAGCAGGAATCTAATAGGCTATTATATCCAAAGACATTAGGGCGGGAGCAAAATGATTTTCCTTTACCCTCCACCCAATTTGGGAAGCAGCAGTGGTATTATATCTCATAGTGACCATTATATTTCAAGTCTATAGCATTCAAAATGCATGTATGCCATTAAGCCTCATATATTTAAGACACACGTATCACATTACAATCAAAACAGCCATTGTAATATCAATTGACTAGTTCATAGATGAACTGTCTCCTGTCGGTCTGGAAACAAGTTTGCATAATGTCATGGTGTTAATAAGTGCAACTGTGAATTAATTCACAACATGGAACAATTATCAATATGAATTTAAATGACAATGAGTTCCTAATATTAACAAAGCAGCAGGTGTAACATGTTCTGGGCCCCTCTGACAATAAGGGCTGTGTTACATTAATGTGTCCTGTTTAGTCAAATATCACCTCACCTGCACAAAGACCTTTTGCTAAGGAGCCTCAGAGGGTTTCCTCCCATACCCACCCTGTTGGTGGCATCTCTGCACACTGACACTGGACACACAACATCATTAACACCTGTGCATTTCAGTAAAATATGAACTCTTTATGTAAATTGCCCACTACTCTTAGATGTTCTTCTGCATTTTCTGTTGCATTAAAATGCTGTTCAACACCACACTTACAGCTAATGAATAATAAGATAAGATAAGATAAAGTTTATTTGCCATTTGTACATTTGTTAAGGTACATAGGAATTATTGTGCAAAGGACACTCAGAGTACAAATGTCCAGATGTTGTAGTGTGTGATGGAGGGCCATGGCTACTGCATCGTCCACTCATCTGTTAAGATCCAATATAACTGGTTTCTCAACTAAGAGATAGGATTAAGCTATTGATCCCAACTTCAATCAATAGAGTAAACAGGAAATATTAATGTGGAAATGTGGAAATATTAGGCCTTTGTGTAGGATATATCCTTCTATAGCCATTCTCATCATTAACAATGATTGCTTTTCCATATGATTAAAGTCTATATAATATGTCTTAATACTAATCAGTCCAATAGACTGACAATTGAATGACACACAATTTAATTCTATAAATTGCATCCGGATTTACAAAACAAGGATAGTGACTATGGGATAGTATGGAGGCCCAGATGGGTCAGTGCAATACAGAATCACAATACAATGCCAATGGTGCAGCATTTGCATTTGTGTTGCTTCTATAAGTGCTGTATCTTTTACATTTGCCCCGACCCGTCTTGTCCACAATAGGAGTGTGATGTAGTAAATATAACTAATTCTACCAAAACTCTGTCCCATAGAAAACCCTGGCTAATGTTGACAATAAGCGCCACACAATTTGAGCATCAATTATCATGCTCATAATGTTGTTGTACATCAGATAATTCAGAAGGCTTAGCAACATAACGCTGCTGTCTGCTCTTGTTTGACTGACATATCTGCCAAACAATGAGGCTGTGTGCGTTTTGATTGGAGCACATTGTTCAGCTCTAACTCAGACTGTCAGCCTTCCAGCTCCAGCTGCAGATGAGATCCAGCTTGACAGGAGTTCAGACACACAAGTTCACACATGTACAAATGATTTATTCAAAACTTGGTGTGTAGGTAGCACTCAGCAAGGTGGTGTTTGTATCACCATCATACACTTTATCACACATTTCTCTTCACACCGTGGAATTTGTGACTGTAAATATTGTAGCTGTCCAATGAAAACCATGTATGTCCGAAACTGTTTGAAATTAAAAAAAATACTCTTCAAACAGTAGATTTTCAATGGTGGTATTATGTTTTGTAGCTGCATCTGTCTTATCAGAAATGAACCCAAATCATGCTTAAAATGTTTTGGGTTTTTTTGTTGTTGTTGTCGTTGTTGTCTTTTGTTGTTTTGGTCGACAGTGATTAAAAAGATGGTATCTGACGCGGTTGTGCATTGCAGTTATACTCAATTTACAGAGTATAAACTTCAACGGAACTGTGGCTGTATGTGCTCAGGTTTTTGTTAAATTGATGAAGCCAAAACATGTTGTTATAAAAGCTTAATGAACAGATACCGAAGGCTGAAGTACTGCCAACTACTTGAGGGTGTACAATACAGCGAGGCAATGTCTGAATGGAAGACTGTTCAGAACAGAAGACAGACACAATATACACATTATATTTATTTTATACACTAACAAATAGCCCACCAACAATAAATGACTCATGTCACTAAGAACTGAATAATAATATATACTATCAGGTAGTTCACCTTCAAATGATCAATGACATCCACACAATGAATGTGGAAGGTTTTTAATACGACCTTCCACAATTATTTTTTTGTTGTTTTTTTGTTTGTTTGTGCTTCCTCGTTCCCTCCGCTGTCTTCTACACACTGTGTACAGAATCGAACAGTATGATCTCTTTCAAGACACTTCTGTGTCACTGGCTTCTGTTTTTTTCAAACTTCAGAGGGATATTATTTAAAAGCAGGTTTCAGTCCTGGCAGCAACATCTGTCACTCAACTGGACATATTTTTCATATGGGTTTGAGGAGAGAGGTTTGACAAGAGAGGCCACGATGCATAAAGAAAACTCACAGGCAGAGAGACCAGCTCATCCACATCACGCGATGCCAGGTTGAAGATGGTGGACTTGTTGGACACTAAGGATGGTCTTATAGAGGGTAGAGACTTGTAGCTTTAAGCAGACAAGAAACTCCTGTGGATCCACACATGCCACCCTACACCTGTCTTTCCTTTATTGTTTAACTCTTCAGCTTGTGTTTGTTTTAAATGCAGTGCCATGTGCTACATGGCAACTTCTATGTTCCCATCCAGTCTTGACTGCACTGCATGCCTCACACTGGTCTTTCTTTGGCTAAAAAAGAGATTTAAGTCAATGAAAATGGTGGAAATCACCTGTCTTGACAGATGCTGGATGTCTGGTGACTGATGGACTTGAACACAGGCTTCAGGTACAAAACGATCTACAGTTGTGCAAAGGAACTTTTTGAAGTTCCAGAGTGAAGCAAGTTTTCTTCCTGTTCTCGCTCTCTCCATATTGTCAGGACAGTTTTGTCTCTTTTTCCGACCCACTTTGAAAAACACCATTGCTTAATGCCAAGGGTTGACAGGAACATGCGTCGACATGCTTGGCTCCCTGTACTGGCCATGACATCTTCTGGATTTGTCTGCTGATGTCTGCTGTCACAGACACACAAATGCACAAAATTCTCCTCTATTTCCAGTCCAATTTCCTTTCTTACAGATCTTCTCCCTCACTCTTTGATTCATCTTTCATTGCAGAATAGTTTTCTGAACTTTTTGCTGCAGTCCGGCATGGCTTCCTCATTTGTCTTGTCTCTTTTAACACCAGCTCTTTTTTACTCATCCCAAGAAAGGGCTGGCAACTCATCCTCCTCCTTTTCTGGACATTTACCTTCCAGGTCTCTGGACTTGCCCTCTACCTCTGCCTTCCCCAAGGAGCCTGACCACCTGAGTAGTTATTTTCTACTCCTTCTTCTGATGAAAAGAAAACCAAAGGAAAAACCTTCTGTCAATGGATGCAGCTCTCACAGTGTTGCTTGGTATGTGTGTGTTCATTATAAAACGTAATTTCATTAATCACTAAGATAACAAATGTTAACAGCAAACAGGGAAATATGCAAGGTCCATCTATAGTAAAAGTCAAAATCATCAAAAGTGGAGATACGTGGTTTTCATTATACAGCTGCAATATTCAGAAATTGCTGCAGTGTCTCTATGTTCCCATTTCCTGTGAGTTCCACTCCCTCTTTAGTATCAGCCCCTGGCTCACATCCAGTGGGACCATAAAGCTACCTTTGGTGGTGCCCAACAGTTTTGTCTGACATGTGTTGGTCAGGGTCTCTCCTTCTGTCGCGCTGCTTGGATCAAAGGGGGAAGCTACTCCACCCATCTGTGTCACATTTAATTTATTGCAGGGAACGACAGGCCCCGCTTGCCTTGATGGCGAGGGCGCAACACGGATCCATGTCTGCCCACACACGAACAGACACACAGCGCAGAGGAAGACAAAGATGTAGTATGGCAGAAGATGACAGAAAAGCTGATTCAAGAAAAATGATGATTAACACAGAGAAGGAACCAGCACCAACTTAGAGCTGCGACAACCAAAAGGTAAAATCACATGACATCAGTGCCCTTCCACTCCTCTATCTAGTGCTGTAATTCATCCTCTCTTCTCTAAAGATGAGAGCCCTCCTTGGTCTTGCTTTGATGACCAGGTGCCGGGCAGGTGGTGTGGAGTGACAGGAGGTAGCTCTGCATGTGTGTGCTTGTTTGTGTGATTGCACGTGCATGTGTGTTGGTGCGATACAGGAAAATCCATCCTCGCAGTAATGAGAGAGGTGCCAACTGCTCTTCCATCTGGCATTGAGAAAACTTTCTCTTCCTCTCTTTCCTCCTTCCTTTCTCACCCGCTACTCTTCTCATCATCTGTTCATTTGCTTCCACTTCGGTATCATCCATTTTGACATTCTAAGATGATGTAAACACTTGACTACCCACACGCACTTTATCCTATCCCCAACACTTTAGACCTGAGAAAATTCGAGCTACACCTCCCACTGAATTTGAAATCGGTACACTGGCTACTTACAAATGGAGCCAATTGGCAAAAACATCTGGTTATGAAATATGTGTTGCTTAAATGTACTGTACTGTTGCTTGGGAATTTGCTTTTCACACTACTGTGTCGAATATCCCGGGCAAAATTCAATCAAAAAACAAGTATCTGGGAAGCTGTTTTGTGAGCAACATTTCATGCACTCATAATCAAACTGAGTAAAATTTACAACAAACTAACTCTCTTCACAATCTCATGGCTTTAAGACCAGTACTACTGTAAACCAACGTATTAATGTTACATTTCCCCTAAATAGAGATATCCAGAACAGAAGACTGTAATTTCAATGCAACCACAGAAAGATTGCTGCTCTAAAGATTAAATGGTTATTCTTTTCAGTAGCTAAACTCAACGTGCCTCAAGGCAGTATGAGGACTTTCCCTTTGCTGTAACACAAAGCATCATTAAACATGCTGACACACTGGGATTACAGTGCGTTTGTTGAAATCTTTCACAAACAAGCTAAGCTACAAAAAAGTTCAATAAATTTAAACTCAATCAGTCCTGTTGGTGTGAGGGTAGGATTCCTCCAGTTTATAGAAGATAAAACCATAGGGGTGTAAGTGGATACTCTGCACCTCTCAATCAAATCAATAAAAAAAAGAACAGTTTGGTGATGTTGTGAAGTAATGAAGGATAATAGGAATTGTTATATTCACCACTTCTGCCATCACTGCAGTCAGTCAGTGCAGCGGTTTCTATTAAGTTTAAGATTTCTTCAGCCAGGATGTTTTTGTGGGAGCCTCTTCTCCAAGACAAATGGACCAGGTGGTTAGAAACAAAAACACTGAATAAAGCCAATTCATGTTAGAAAAATGTTTCTCTGATGGAGATACAGGGTGGTAGCGAGGGGCTGGGAGCTGAGCTCTTATATTTCCCCTGCTTTTTTCTCTGACAACTTAAGATCCAGTCATGTGGTGACTAAAGTCTTTCTTTTGGTTAAAATACTGTTAAAGGTGACTATGACCTACAAAGTGCTGCACAAAAAAGTGGCATCAGAGTGGACGGGAAAAAAAAATCACCGCTCCTGTTAGACAACCACAACGTTGATGTGTTTGCAAAGGGGGATATGACAGGGAACCATGTGATATGGACCCTTACCTTTACAATGATGGAATTCTGTTGGGCTGATGGAAAAATGATGGAAGAAATCTGAGTAAAGGCTCAATTCAACCTGCAAAGTTGATTGGATGAGTGGTTGTCAGAAAATCTAAATACAGGCAGAAAAAGATTCCCCCGTGCATGAGTGGGATGCAACACAAATACGTAGCTGGTTAAACATTATAATGATGAGTTGTCTGAAAAGTAATGTGAGCACTATTGTGGGAAACCACTTTATGCAGCTATGAATGGCTAAATCAGATTCTTTGACTGCCACAGTTGTTTGACAGGTAAGAGAGTAGTAATGTGACTTGTTGAAAGGATAATGATATGATATAATAAAACATATTTCACTCCCCAGAACCCTTAGTGCATTATGCATAAGGACATAGTGAGCATGTTTGAAAATGCTGCTGACCTGGCTGCACATAATACAGCTCTTGGTCATCAACTAGGAACCACAATGTAGCTTCAGAAAAAGGCCCAAAAGGACTAAAAATGATTCACCATCAATACTGAATACACACAACTAGACTCTATTGACTCTACACACACCTGTCCTTTTGCTGTACCTCTCTGCTTCACACAGACACACAAACACACGTCCAGGCGAGCAGATAGGCAGACAGACACACTTGCATACAACACACATTAATTGACTTTCCAACTCTTCCCAGGCTTTTGAGTGACAGGGGCCGCCAGGGGAGATGGGTAATGATGAGGCAGCTGGCAAATGGGCTGATGGGTAATGAGGGACCCGTTGCTGGCAGCCGACGGTTAGATGCTGAATTAAACAGCATCTTCTCGTGTGCTAACTGTGCTATATACATTCAATATGCTATTCTTTCAATGTGACAATGTCAATACAACGAAACCTGGACCATCCAAAAAGGACAAAAAAGAAACAGAAAAAAAGAAACAGAAAAACATCTGCCGCATGTCACACTGCCGTATTATATGAATGGTTAATCAACATCACTCTATTCAAACAGAAATGTTTTTTATGCTGCTTGTTTCTTTGCAGCATATTCTGTGAGGGGAATGGCAATCACTTCTTATTCAAAACCGAATCCGTACAATAAGCTCCAGTACTTAGGACTGTGTGAATTACTTAAAAGCACAATGGCTGTGACAGTGCTGCTGAGGTGATGCAGACTGTACCCGCTGCACAGGTTTACCTCGTCTGTTTATCCTCCCAATTTTTTACACCATCAATTCCATGAAAAAAAACCCAAAACAAAACAGATAAACTAAGTTTGTTTATTGTGTTTCCTTTAAGCCGCTGTCCATGATTGATCCCCACTGTCAGCTCTGTTTGCATTATGTATGCTTACATTATGCTGTTTCTGTGAACTTCGCTTGTGCAGTTTGAGCGCAGCACTTGTGCAACTTCTCATTTTGAAAAATTGAACACAGCACACCATTTCAAATTCTCTGTTCAGCTGGAATCATTCACAACGTCTTTTATCGGTTGAAAACTTTAAAGGTAGAGTCTTTAGGAGTTTCCTAAAAAACAAACTGTCACCTACTTAATGGGCTTCCACTCACGTGTGGTGGTGACTGTGTCTGCAGAGCTCCCTCCCTCTGCCTGTATTTTGATGTTTTCGGGACGTTTCTGGGTGGTGAGTCGGTGTGTTTTCCAGAGCCAATGACAGTGAAGGCCAGCGAAGAAAAGGAAATACAGTCCAAGTGAAGAGCCGGAGCGTCCGGCCCATACACGGCTGTCATCAGCAATGGGACGCCGCAATGAGTAGGAGGGCTGCCATAGTTTCCTTTTCTTCACTGGTAAGTGTGTGACCGCCATTTCTCCTGGCTTGATCCGGTCGCTATCTTGGTGGTAGTAGCAAATATTCAGACGAGAACTTTGAAGGCCGGCGTAGAGAAAGGTTCCTTGTGAACAGCGGTTGAACATGGGATAGTCCTGACAACTGCTGTCAGGGGCAGGAGGGCGTAATCGAGGTCGAGAGGTGGAGCCCTATTTGAATGTACAAACCTACTGACTCTACCTTTAATGTCTATCCAAGTATGTAAAATTCATAGCTTCATTTTACATGTACACCTCCAGTGGTGGTTGGATAGGCATTTGCAGGGGTTAGCAGAATAAACCCACACAAAGCCTTTTAAGCTTAAACACTGCTCTTGGGTATGAGGGATTCTCTTTTAGCTGAATGCTCCTGTAGATATTCAGTATCCTCGGTGGGACAGTGGGATACAGGGTAGCCAAGTACAAAGAACACCATTTGGCATTGTGTGCAGCAGGATTTTTGGTCGACATCAGCATAGTACACATATATGAGAAGACAGTGGATATTAACATTATTGACTGTGGGTCTGTGCTCCACACCATAATAAAATGACACTGGGTGACTCATGCTGTGTGAGCACGCATGTGTGTGAATGCATACACACAAATGAGCCCATTAGTTCACAACCTCTTGTGTTATGCTAACGCAGGGTTGGCACAAGCTTAAATGAATGACACAAAAACTTAGACTTCTACATTAGATCACGGTAAATGGTTTTGTATTATTCATGTTTTTCCAGTTTATTTCATTTGTATAACCATTTTTGGTTCTGGTAAATTTATGCATGTGCGTGTGTATGTGAGTATGAAGGAGGTTATATTACTACCTTAATGATTTAAATCCGTGCCTGCATAGGGGGGATAAGTGCAGGTTGGTACCTGCCCCAGAGCATGAAAGATTTATTGCGATCCAAAACTACAGCAAGCCAGTTAAAGTGGCAGAACAGAACTAATATTAGACCTTTTCATGGAGCTGAATTTTATAGTGGTGGATGGTAAGCTCTTATGAGGTACCACAAGGTGTATTTCTCTAGGCCTTGGGTAGTTAAAGAGAAAAAGGGGTGGTGGCTGTTTCTGCCTTGGGTGCTTAGAGACATTCGCAGACATTGTCCATTTGGGATGCCATTAGAATGATATAGTACCAAGCTTTCTGCTGACAATAGCAGGGACCTTATATGTTCTCTGTTTATTATTGGCCATTACAGATATTTACTGCAGCCACCATCAGTGGTTTGACCCCGGAGAGCTTCCTGCTAACCTCTAACTCCTAACTAAATAAGGCCCCCTGTCTGTACAGTACACCTCTTTTTTAAGATACCACTGTTAAACAGATGCTGCTCAGGGCCTCGGCTTCTCCTTTGAGAATAGTCACACAGAATTAGAAAAATGACACTTTTTGCTTAAAGGTCTACTGTTTTAATTGCTTGTTTGACACTCTGAGCACACTCTCAGGCTTAGTTTTCAGCACTAACAGAAACATTCATGGTAATTTGTTTCCTTGCTCATTTTCATGCCAGTGGGTGCCGCCTATTGGCATTTGCACACGATTTATGTAGCTTAAATAGGCTTGATATAATGAGCAAACAGCTTTTGTGTTCAGATTTCCTAATTTCAGCTTTTCAAAGATATCAGTGACCCACAGTGGCTCCTTACCCAAACTTCTTCAGAGGAGAGACACTGTCTGTTGGGTGTCTAGGTCAGTTTAACAAAGTTCAACAGGCAAAATGCTTAGGGTATACAATACAGTGGTGGAAATTCAGGTTACTTTAATTGCTTGCATTACTGCAGCTGGGTGTGTCCAAGGCTCTGTCCATGATAGCGTCAAAGAGATGACAGATTTCGGAAACTAATGATTCTGCTTCTGAAATATGATTCTGTAAAAGAATGTCAGAAATGCAGTACTCAGTGATGCAATGCTTGACCTTGCACCTAATGACATCACGACTGCATGGAAGTCCAAATAAGGGATAATGGGGCACTGAGGACAACAGATGTAACGTTTAGAGCAAATAGGTGCAGTTAGTATTTCTCGCAAGGCCACCAGGTTATCATGTTATCTCATTTTTAAGGAGTACAACGTTTCTTTTTAGAAGAAAAGACAAATTCAGTTACTGGACAGAAAAAAGCATAAAGTGATGAAAAATATCATTTTTGTCTCAATTTTCAGTTGTGTGCATTGAATGTAACATCAGCAGCATCACTGATGCCTCAGTACCTGGCAGGCAAACATGCTTTGATCAAGTCGGGGACAAATGGATGTGTTCAAGGGGGTGGAACGAAGCCAGATGACAGACTTGTTTCAGAGTACAGGAAATTGTGCGCTTACCTGTTGACGAAACAGCAGTGGTCAGGCAATAGTCCGTCCAGCAGGAAGAGGAAATGAAAGACAAAATGAGAAAAAAAGAGAGAAGATGAGAATGCGTTACTCACAAAACATGTCAAGAGTAATTGTCATGTCAAAAGAAATTATGTTTTGCCAAATGAAAGGATCATTGCAGCAGGTAACCATGTTTATGAAAGTTCATTCATTCATTCTGTGTAAGACAACAGTGCAGTCTCCACTGTCACACAACAATGCTGAGTTAATATATATCTGTGTGTGTGTGTGTGTGTGTGTGTGTGTGTGTGTGTGTGTGTGTGTCTGTTTCTTGGCTCTGCAACAAATTAGTCACCAAGGTAACAGCGGATGTAACTATGCTGTACTCAGTTAGGGACACAGCTCAAGGGACAAACCTGCCTTGTGTGTGTGTGTGTGTGTGTGTGTGTGTGTGTGTGTGTGTGTGTGTGTGTGAGGAAGAACTACGCACAGTACAGTGTACAAATCCCACCCGTCTTTCATTAAAAAAGCGAAAACACATACACATGCACATACACACACACACACACACACACACATATTTCCCAGGGTGCCATGGGGAAACGCTGAAATACTGGGACACGACACACAAGCCATGATTGGTTGCTTTAACTGACTGGAGTGTGTCATAAGCTGGCAACAGCTGTTGTGTTTAAGTCCATTAGTTTTTGGGGAATAATACATCTTAAATGAATTATGTTGTGTAAATGACTCGCTGATCTCCCCCGGATTCAAGAGGAGAGGGATGATAATCCACTCCGCCTCTCCCTTTCTTCACTCTCGCTCCCTTTGTTTACACTAAGCTGTGCCCCCAGAGGAAGGATAAGAGGGTTTAGTGATGGGTTGCTGTGTGTTATGTCACATACACACACGCGGGCACGGTTCACGTGTGGATACAACAACATGCACGCACATTCACAGAAGAGAATGAGTGATAATGTTGGTGTAATTAAAGAATAAAGGAAATAAATGAGTTTATGAAAACGTGGTTTTGCAGGCAGGTTTCACTGCAGGTGAAACCAATTAACAAACATATTTTTGTGTTTAATTCTTGTTAGCAACAAAAGATTCCTACTAACAAGTAACTGTATCCGTGCTGATTACTCCAGAGGACGGCCATCAGCAACCTTAATGGCAGCGCACCTCAACTCTATTTCCTCTGGAGAGAAATAGTCCAGCTTAACAGATAACGTCATTTCCTTGTGTCTCGCAGGACTATTGAAAGCCTGAGCGGTCACAGGCAATTACGTGAGGAGATCTCAATGTTCCTTTTTACAATAACATCTCAGTGTGTGGCCTTGAAACCGGCCTGGCTCACTACCAGTCTCAGGGCACAAGGTGGTATGGTTTGTTTGTGTGTGTGTGTGTGTGTGTGTTTGAGAAAGTGCGTGTAGCATATGCACATGTCAGGTACAGTCAATCAATACACCAGTTGTCACAATCAGCTGCCAGGAAGGAGGCCTGACTGGCTATTTACAGGCCCGGACTAATCAACTCAAGCTGGAAATGACTTCCACGACAACAACAGCAGCCAAACAGGACAGAAAACTTTCCTAGTGGTTCACGTCTGAGGCCACGTCTGTCTCTCTCTGTGTCTGAGTCTTCTTCACTGGGGAAACGGAGCTGACACACAGACACAGCAGAAATAGAGGAGCTCTCATTAGAGATCCTCTGGAGGATGAAGTGCACGGGCTCAGACGTGACTGAAGAGCCCTTGCCTGAAACATGACTTTGAACCTGGGGCTTGTTTAATAGCCGTCAAAATTTGTAAATCAACATTAAACATCAAAAGCCGCCTCTTGCACCACTGCTTACTTCAGCCCACACCACGGTCCCCCTGATAAAAAAAAACAGAAAGAAGCAACACTTGGTCTCACACAACCTTAGTTAAGTTAGACTTAACTTTTGCTCTGTTGGGATTTTGTTTTTTTGTCTGACATGAAGTGATTATTCCCTTATTGACTTATCAGATAATTGTTTAAAAAAGTACATCTTATGGATCAAATTTACTATTTCAATATACTCAAGTAATGAATTTAAACAATTTTTATTTGATAAAGACGAATCATCTAAACGCACTGGTGTAAAACTGCAACGCTGCTCTCAAATCATGAACTGTGGCGGCATCTGCAGCTCATTAATAATGGAAAGTGTTGATACTTATGTTCAGACATGGGGGTGCTAAAATAAAGTGAAAATATGACATTCATTAAATAATGACTCCCATATTGATGTTTTGAAACATCTGTTGTGTTTGCTCATCATGCCTAAAGTGGAAGTTTGGTATTGAGTGTAATCAATAGCTTTCTAATTAGAAATCAGCCAAGGGACAGCTGTTAGTCACTTAAAAGCTAAATACAATATAACCACCAGATGCTTCTCTCTCTCTCTCTGTGTGTTTGTGCATGTTTTTGTGTGAGCATCTTTGTGTGCATTAGGCAATGTAATGTTTACTGTGTTTGTCGATTGTCGGTGCATCGCTTTGAAGTAATTTAGCCCGAGTCTAAACTACAGGTACACATTATTACAGGTAATAATAATAATAATAATAATAATAATAATAATAATAAACAGACTTCTCTGTCCAGAGGCAAACACTGCCTCAAGTCCATTGCTTTTCATGTTATGTTGTTGAGCAGATGGGGAAATAAAAGTGTTGTAAATAAGATAAATATTGTCACAAATGATTATTTTTTGCTCACTTTCAGAGTCGGTTATGAAGTGACCCACGAAGCACAGTGCTTTTATAATGTAAAATAGCATGTGCTTTTTATTGATTCACTAAAGGGGAACATACAAAATATCTATTCATTGCTTTGCGTGAACATGAATGCAGCAGAGATGCAGTTGGCAACTGTTGGCAACCTTAATTTTCGTCTTAATTATCTAACTCATATCTCTTTTCTTTTCTGTTTTATGTTTCAATTCAGGTCGAAACTGCTTTTCTGTGCACAAGTGGTGAGCAACATATTGGCCAACAATTCAGAATGTAGCTAAGTATTTGTTGATATCCTTCAGGCCATCATGACAAAAAGAATGTGACAGATCACACAATGTCTCCTCAAGGTATTCAAAAAAAAAAAGAAAAAAAGTGCAACACAGCAGTAATGACAGCAATTGAAATAAAAACAAATTAAAGTCTCCATATCCAGATGTCTTGGTTTGACTAAATGAGACACAACAGGTTTATATAAAAGGTTTTAGACAGACTGTCAGAGAGAGAAGCACCCCCGCTCCCCCCATCTCCCTGACACACACTCAGACACACACAGTTAGTTGTTTCCAAAACAGCCCAAAAACCGAGTGGTGTATTATCCAAATGCAGAAAAAGTATAACGTGGTCAGTGATCAACTGAACATGAAAGGTGAAAATCTGTGGTGACATAGCTGTGAAAGGGTACCATAGGGATCTGTATATTTCTATGGAACAAAGCTGTTTTCTATGTATTTCCAAAAGAAAAACAGTTTTGTGGCACAGAGACAAATTGTCAGTGATGACAGCAGCTTTAATCTCACTATTCAAATGTTTGGGAATCAGCCAGTAATAATAAATATTACCATGGCAGGGCTACGTGTCTCTGAAAATTACTGCAAAGGTAGAATGACAGGAGCTGTTTACACACAAATCAACCAATCAGTCCCGCCGCTTTTCTTTTTATCTCAGGAAAATGGCACCTTAGTGTGTGGGAAGCTGCATCAGCCGACAAAATGAGAACCAACAAAGACTTTATGAGCACTTTTACATTCTTGGATTGGAGTTTGGTGTACAGATGGTCCGCCTGTTGGATTCCTCATTCTTACTTGCAGTGACTTTCAGGAGAGTAACCTGCCAATATCTGAGCCCAGCAAAAGAGAATCAATTAAATTGAAGATTTGTTGTTCTACATTTGGACTGTGGTGAGTGACACGGTGGTGCCTTCTATATTCCAGTTTTCTCCAAAGTAGGTCTGCATGCAAAACACAGTTTTAGTGAAAACTGACAAATACACAACACGCGATTTTAACATCACAAAACCAGTTTCAGCGTTGATTTTTATCATCTGCACTGTCCTTTTGTTTCATCTGGCGGCTGTATGCGCTGAGTCACCTCAGTTAACAACTCCTAATGGTTAATGGCTCGAATGAGTCCATTAATCCTCTGATTCATGTCCTTCTGTCGGGCAGCATCAAATCTAGCATCATTACCTCCCATTACAGCCAATGCTGACATTAGTAGCTGGTATACAGCAGCTATCTAATCACATTAAGAGTTTATGTAATTACAATCCTAAAAGACTAGATCTAATGGAAGTGTGGGGAAAGATGATTTGCAGAGATGAAGAACTTTCAAAGTCATTCAAGGTAAATGTACAGAAAAGTGGTATTTGTAAATTGACAAAATTGAGCATGAGTGGCACAGTGGAACAGTGATTATCGTTAGCCTCAGCCTCAGCACAAGGGTTGTGGGTCTTTTCTGTGTGGAGCTCGACTATGTGGGTTCCCTCTAGGTTCTCCGTCCTCCCCCCACAGTCCACAGACATGAAAAGCAGGTTAATTAGTGACTGTAAAACGCACACAGGTGTGAATGTGGTTGTTTGTCTCTACATGGCCGCCCTGTGATAGACTGGTGACCTGTCCAGGGTGTATCCCCACCCCCCAGCCCCCTACACACCTCACCCAATATCAGCTGGGACTTGCTCCAATCCCCTGCGAGCCTAAAACTTTCAGCAGTTCAGCTAAAGGATGACTTGAGCTTTTTGTATTTCAGGACTTTCTTGCTTTGCTGATCATCCTCCAACCAAATCTTTCCAGCACAGCATATAAATCAAACCTTCAGAATAACTGTACAATACAGGAAGTTTTGCTCACTGAGACTTGGTGAGAAATGACTCCTCATTAGTATTTTATGAGTACTGTGAGGAAAAACTTTTTTAAAGAGTCGTCATTATTGATTTCCATCCGTGAAAATCTTTTACCATAGCTCTTTGACTTGGGTTATATTGCCCACGAGACTTGCTCTGCTTTCCTCTTTTTATTCTGATCGCATGCCCTATTACCAGTTACTGTGTCTTCCCTGCTTTTACTACATATTAGATACAATATAAAAACAAGAAAGAAAACAAATAAAAGATATAATATGAAATCAACACAAAACCATGTCAATCAAGATGTTCTTCTCCTTCTGCCTTAATTTTTTTGTGCTGTACATCTCTGTTGTGAGGGAATTATAAGAAATGTAAGAAAACACAAAAAAAATGTAACAGATTTTTGCTGAGATTGAGGGAGTGTGAAGGGTTACAGCTCGTGCTGAAATGATAATCAGTAAGTTAACAACTAACTTTTAACTTTTAACTATGATTTATTTTTAAAGCAAAAAATGCCACATTTCGCTTGTTTCACTAATGTGAGATCTCCTCCTCGTTGCCCGTACTCAAAGCTTCCCCTTGCAGATGGAGACTGTCCACAGCTCCGGGAGAACGGTTAACGCTGGACAAAAACGACAAGGGTAAGTGTTTGTTTTGTCATTTTGGTTTGAACCAATTTCAAAGTGATCACCGAAGATGAATTTGTGAGGAGTTCTGCTGTGCATGCACACAAGAGCCCAAGCGCACATACACCAACACACACACACTCAGACACACGCCAACTACCTGGAAGTTGGATCGTAATCGATTTTTCCAGTCCGTGACCTGTATTTATCTCAGCAGGCACATAGCATTCAGGTGCACTTTCTTCAGACTATAGGACTGACATGTGCCTTCAGACAGCGACATACAGTAAATATGCACACACATAGACAGAGGTACGTACACCCATTTAATATGACTTCTTTTATTCTTTTACATCTAATGGGTCTGCACAGAACTCTGACTGACAACTTAAAAACACCTCAAAAACATAACGAGGAAATGCTTTACCATCACCATTTGCGCTATACAAATGCCAGTCAAAATAATGGTGGCATTTGATTTAAGGTTTGTTATAGATGCTACTTTCTCTTGTGATTCTGAGCTGAAAAGTAGTAATTTGTGTCTGAGTTTCCTTCGTGGTACACAGGAAGGTGTTGGCTAAATTACATATTTAGACGCAGCAGGGAATCCCAGCGCATTGCATATTCTTTCTGTTTATTTTCCTCTAAGTGAGACCTTGTTTGTGTTATTGTGCATGTAGCAGCTATATTTTCATTTCAGGCTTGTAGCCACTGATGTACCTATAGCAAAACTTTAGCTGGTTTTGAAAAGTTTTAACAGCAGAGAAAGGCCACGGTAAAGTGTTTGAAACTGAGGCACAAAGAACCTTGGAGACAAATTGTTTGTCATCGCTTTAAGTGCGCACTTAAACACATATTATGTAAACATGCAACTGAAAAGTGCATACATTATCTGCAGAATTATGCAAGGTTTACTGTTTCCTGGTGAGAGCTGGACTAGTTTTGGAGGCCTGATGGGATTTTTTCTGTCTCTGGGACACACAGGCATGTGGGACTGTTCTTTCTCAGTCATTCGCTTCATCCTTTCTCATTTACATTCACTATCTTATCAGGCTCAAAATCGCACTTTTACATTTTCTAGAAGAAGTCATGACAAAAAAATTTCTAGGATCTATTCATGACTTGGGAGAATCTGCGTGATCTATGGAAAAGAAAATATCTCATTGTCAGCCTGCCACCCCTGCCTCCTACCCCAACAAACACATTTTATGAACGATGAAACACACAGCCGCACAAGAAAGTGACTGGAAGCGCCCTGTGTTTACAGCAGGAGTAACAGCCCCCCTTCCTTTTCTTTGCATGTGTGACAGACAGACACAAAAAGAGTGCTGTGTACTGTGCTTTACTGCTGCTGCAGCCTCCCAGGCATGTGGCGTTGTTGATGTGACAATGGATCTGAGATGGTGTGAAGCTGTGTGCAGCTTCTTGAGGATGACTCAGCGAGAGCTTAATGAACGAAAGAAGGAACGGATACAAGACTGAAGCCTAAAAGCCAACGTGACCTGCGTTTGTTGTTTATGTGTACAGTTTGTGTATGAATTGTTGAGTGTGAGAGACAGAAAAGGAAAAATAAAGAGGATGATGGAGCAACCAGGCCTCCAGTCCATTATCAGGTTCCATTTCCTTCCCATCGGTCCTGTCTTTTAGTAGCATTTCTTCCAACTGGATTCTCTGTGGTGATGTGCTTTCACCCATATCTTCACTCTGTTTCACCCTAACCATAGTGCTTTTTCCTCTCAATTTTCTGTATCCACAGCCCTTCTGCCCCTCAACCCCCACCTATCTCAGACGAGACAAGCATCTCAGTGCCTTGTCAGTTCAATATTTCACCACTGGTGGGAGGATGTTTCATTTACTGTGCCTGGGACACCTGCGGTGACTCACACACAACTGAGAGGCACCACACAATACAGTATCTGGAGAGCAGAGGGGTCAAGGGGTCACAGCTGGGAGAGAGAGTAAGTAAGGAAAGACAACCACTGTGGTGTCAGGGGTGCTCTGTGTACAGTATGTGTTTTGTGTCACAGTAGTCAGAGGGTCAAAGCAAAACATCACAATTAGCCCAACAGGGAAGCTGTCTCAATCACACAGTGTGTGTATGTGTGTGTGTGTGTGTACTGTCCCTCCCTTATTCTAAACATAAAAAAAACAGAAGCTTCCAATAGTTTCAATTCGCACTGTGTTATTGGTAATTGGTATCCAGTGTGAAGGAATATCAGTTCATTATTTGAACGTATAACTACAGCGCCTGCTAGTTGGGAATTATCAGCGGAAATGTTTAGGGTCAGGCAGACACAGGCATTTTCAGGAACTGGAGGCATTTATTTTAAATGGCAATTTCCAGACAAAGGAATAGTGACTTTATTTTATTATGTGAACTCATCACATTAAATGTGAAGCTATGGTAACAAATTTTATTACCATAGCTACAGCAGCGCAGTGAACACTGACCTGGAGGCTGTGAGGGGTGGTTGATTTGCAATTCTCAGAAGATGACACAAAGTTTATCAAAACAATGAAGAAAGCTGCTAGTCAAATGTGATAGATCACGTTTTCGCTCTGTGTATGAGGAGGGAAGCGGAGCTGGGAGAGCTGCAGGGCAAGAGCAGTGAAAATTCCTCATAACAGACTCATCAGATGCCTCAGAAAAGAGAGACAGGTAGAGGGAAGAAAATACACAGCGGGGGAGATGGATGATCCTCACCTTCTTAGGGATTATCTACTGTCTGAATGGCCTTTCATTCAGGGTTTGGAAAATTAATTTTAGCTTTGCTTTGTACAACACTTTTTAATGTGATTTTAACTCATTTAAAATTTTAACTTAGACACTGTCCCTGCAAATCAGCATCAGTACAGATCAATGACCCAACATTGCCTTCCAGTCTCTGAGATAGAAAACTTCCATCCATCCATTAGCTATAACTCTTATCTGTTCACCAACACGGGGGTAAAGTGGGGTTCACACTTGCGGGGTTCACACTCACGGGGCTGACATACAGAGACGTGCACCCTCACATGCTCACATTCACACATGGATACAGAGCATTCTTGCTGTGAGGCGACACTCACTCACCCACTGCACCACCTAAACAGACAACTTGAACTAAGCAAATTTAAAGTAGATAATACATGAATTGCTCATTGGCAGTATTGTGCTTTGGTATGTTCTCATTTTAAACTCAACTATGTAGTCACAATTTTTAAATTAATTCACCATGATATAAACATACTGTGCATAATTCTTCACAGGGGAGAAAATTTGAACAAAGCAGTATATGTCACCAGGCATGAGAGGAAATCATTATCTCAGTCATTCATTTTATATTTTACAAAAGGGAATGAAATAAATTAAAACCTTTTGGATCCGGAATTGATTTAATTTTAGTTAGTGAAGAATAAGGGCTATAATGCGTGTGTACATTTGCCATGTAATGGCATTTTTAAGTGTTCCTCATACTGTTTCTGTGTCTCTGTGAAAACAGACAAAACAGTAGTTCTACATTGCTACCAACAACAATCGTCCCTCCTCTTCGCACTGGGAAATTATGAAAAATCAAAGCTTCTTCATGATTCAATAAGGTGAAAAACCGTTAGATAGGACGCGATATGTCACCTGGCCATCGGGAGAAAACATCAATTACTGTTTGGAGCCCGACAAGAAAATACTTTTCATGGTCACGTCTGGGCACCAAGGCCTTTGTGCTCTTCTCTTGCCCAGACACACTCTGCCAACTAATTACTGAGCCTATTGAGATAAATGAGAAGGAAGAACAAAACCTGTCTTGTCTGGCTAAAGACATTTCTAAGCCATCGACACTTAAAGCAAAAAAAAAAAAAAAAAAGCAAAAAAAAAAAAAACAAGTCTGCAGTTGTGCTCTGATTAGAAAAGTTTGTGAATCCCAGAGCACTTGAGAGGGACCCATGATGTTTTTCACATTTGTTGAAGAGTAACTCAAGTGGTCCATTAATCAAGAAATCAACTCATGTTATTTTACTGGAGTATGTTTGCACTCTGTTATGATGTCAGGGTCAGTGTGATGGTGGAGTGGAAATGGAGTGTGTCAAACTATACACGTTGAGCTGATGCTGTAGTGGTGCCGGCTTTCGTTACTATAAAAACCTGAATGCACACACTGACAATGCGTTGAAAGGCTGGGCTCTTACTTGGAACAACAAGCCGATGTAAAAGTGTCGGCTGTGCTAACGTATCATAAAACACTTGTAATGTGAAGACAATTACAAGGCAAATCTCCTACAACAGCCCTGTTTTATTTCAAGGCCTGGTTATCTCCTCGGTTGATGTAAATAACAGTCATGACCACTACATGGGAATCATTAAGATATGTATCACTAGCATGGAAAATCAAAGTGATCAGTGGCTTAGCATCCTCCCCTCTTAAATTACCTCTTCTGTAGCACTGATAAACAGAGAGTCCAACTCCAAACGTACAATGGGATGCAAAGTGGAGCAAAGGCTGCTAATGAGATCAAAGTGGAGAGCGGTTTCCTCCCAGCTTGATTCATTCATGACACCCAGTAGTCCATGTGTGATATGATTTCAAAGATCTAGCCACATGTCACAAATTAGCGACTGACATGCCTCAAATTAGCCTTTGTTCTGCACTGAACCACACTGACTCTGAGTAATTGGGAGACTATGATGCAGGACGAGGGAAGTGATGAGTGTGAGGCTAATACTGTGCATAACGCAGAGAGAGAGAGAGAGAGAGAGAGAGAGAGAGAGAGAGAATTTACATTCTTGGTCTCAAGTTTCTTTCGAAGTCTCTCAGAGATTCACTTTTAAAATACCACTAGTTCTTTCTTCACCTTCCTGAACAACAATGTGGTGAAAAGGGTCATTTCTAAACATTACTATGTGAAGGCAGGAAGACATATTACAGTAAAGTAACTGGGACTGGACATCAGTGTAGATCTCCCAGTCTGATTTGATTTCAAGGCCCAGAATTGATTCACTTTGATTCAATTAGATTTTTGATGAATGCTTCAATTACATCAGTTATATGGCAGCACTGCAAAAAGCATCTCTCAGAATTTTTCCCTGGAAGTCCATCTCAGGAGCTAAATTACAAACACATTTCCTAATTATGAAAATATGTAACAATGATTCCTTTCTATTAGCAAAACAGTTGAACGATGAAAGACCTGCAACACTTACAAGTACATTTACTTATTAATGATGTTGTTTGATTGTATTGTTAATATAATATGGCTGGAGCAAGATGTGTGTCTCATTAACTGCACTATCAAGATGCCACAGACTAAAAAAAAAAAAAAAAAGGTGGGATCACTGTGGAAGAAGGTTGTTAGACCATATATGTTTAAAAACAAGACTGACTGCTTTCCTGTTTAGAGTAAAATATGTCTGAGAACCGCTCATATGACAGCCATCAGTCATATCGAGCAGTGGGGAATCCCAGCTCGACCTCTGATGGTCACTTGTGTTATAATGTTATGTCCATGGGCTTGTGAATAGAACTAAGCTGTCCAAGAGCTGCCAAGATAAGTGTGATGTGGCAGCTCCACACTTGTGTAAAGTAAGGGTTACTCCAGTTTGATGCATTCACTTTCTTTAGCGTTTCGCTGTATTATGTCTCAGCTCTGTTTGCAGTCCTGAGAGTGTGTAAACTACTCATTCTTAACCCATAATGTTTACTCTTGTATGCTGTACCATGTATTTAGGGGCTTGCTGTCTGACACTCCATAATGTACTTACGACACTTATAGGCAATACAGACACAATACAGACAATTATAACTCCATCTCGGCCTTACTGTGAGGTTCTTTGGTTGACCTGACCTTTCTGACCTGTGGAGAAAATGCCCTAAAGGAACAATGTAAACCTGCCACCAAGTTGTACAGGAAACCAAATGGAATACAAACTAGTGCAACCTCTTTGGACCGCACTGTCCACTGGAACAAAAACTGAGAGTAATCTGGGTCTTACACCTCCGGGGTGGACAGCATCTCTACAAAAAGGGCCAAACGCCGGGGAACAGAGTCACATCAAACAGGCTTTGGAGTCCTGCTGTTACCCTGACGGGGCTTCTATGAAAAGAACAACAATGCCCGAGACGAACAGAGGACCAACAGGGAAAATGGATCACAACATGATACGAGGCTATTCTGTCATCCTCTATAGCAAGGATGTTATGATTGACTGTTGCCATCCATGGTAGTCCCACTGTAGGAAACATTAACGGATAAACATGTTATGATGCTTCCTGCTTTCTGCAGTAATGGATATCAGAAGCAATTTCTATCATAAAAGTCCTGCTACACTGATGCCCTTCAATATATGTTTTTTTTTTTTGGATCAGTGACACTTGATATCTCCTTTAATGCCTTAATCTGTGCAGCATAGAAAAGTCAGCCCCTCAAGTCAACACTCAGCAGCATCTGCAAGACTAAGATCACTTCTGAAAATAAGATGGGAACTGAAGAACTGGAATGAGAACAAGAAAAAAATAACTAATGGTTTAAAAGGAATGTTAAAGAGGCCATACACAGTAAATTAAACTCAAAGAATACTCATCAAAGACAGAGAAGGGATTCAAGCACTATGCATCTGCTGAATACAACATTGTCACCAAGTGTTTATCTCAGTAACAGAGATTTGTGATTGTGAATCTAACACACAGAAAAGAGCAAAGAGAAATGGTACTTAAACAATCTCAGCGGCATAAGCAAACATCTAGTTTTAGTGCCGATCCCTCAAAAAAGGGCTTCTTTCTAAAGGCTTGACACTTTTTTTTCTGATTCAACATTTAAATAGGGATAAATCTGTTATAGAGAAGGTAGAGACAGAAATTTCCATAGCTGCTTAAAAGCTTCCGCAACAATTCAATAGCATAAAATCTCTTGCTGTTCCTCCACAGGGGAAATAGTCTCCTGCTATTACTTCACAATCACCTTGATTGTTGCTCTGTCCATCTACGATGAATGCAACAACGTCAGGCAAAATTTGAGGGTATTAGCAAAGAGATTTCTGAGAAATATAAGACCTCAGACAGCACTGAAGAAAAGACAGTGAAAGCAGCACAAGAGGGACTGGAGACTTTTTGACAAGATGATTCAAGATCAAAGATTCAGTCCAGATGAAAACTCTCTTTGACCTTAATGTGGGAATAAATAACTGGCAACAGCATCTAGACAAGTACCAACAACAGGACGCTGGTGCATTCAATTCTATTGCGCTCTGAGTTTGAGCAGTAAAGGAAATGGAGAGGAAGGGAAACATGCCTCAAGGTGAAGCAAAAAGATAGAAAACGTCTGAACCCAGAGCAGCTGTGTGCATAGATATAGTTGCCAGGATGTAGCCTCAGACTGACTGAGTGGCTAGCAGCAGGAGATGGTCTTCCCTCAGCAGGGGTAACAACTCCACCCATGGCAGCTGGCGGTCAATGATTTACCAAACATGTAAATATGTTCCACTGACATTAAGATAGATTTCATCTTCACACGCAGTGGAAAATAGAGTCTGGTGGCTGCTGGCCCCAGGCGAGATGAGCTGCGCCTTGCTTAGAGAGTGGATGAGAGCAGGCGGCAGAGACGGTGGGGGTTCAATGAAAAAAAAAAAAAAACCTCCAGTCAAGACAGACAGTTTCCAACAGCGTTGACAGTATCGACAGGAACAGAGACATCTTGTTAGAGCCAATACTGATCTCATAAAGTGTGCAGAGATGAGAACACTCTGTTCACTTCGGACTCAGTCTGCAGTTGTTTTCATCATAGTCTTCTGATTGGCTGTTTAAATGTTTATGCTTTAACCTACAGATTATATGAAACACAGATCAGTAGTCAATACACATTAGACATGGTTGCCCATAAAGTTGGAGCAGACATTCCTCATTTTATTCCTATTGTAAAGGTTAATTGGAGTTTAATTTTTTTTTTAATTTTAGTTTTGTCACAATCACTTAATGAGAAGAGGTAAAAAAACTATATTTTATTGCCAACTTTATGGACAACTGTGTATTCTAATGTAATATTAAGATGTTGGGAAAAGACCAGTATTTAAACTGTGAGAACTCACAACATTTCTTAATAATCCTCAGAAAGTTTTGTGTCGTTTAATAATTAGAGAATTAACTTCCTGTGCACCGCCCTTGCTTAATGTCAGCTAGGATTGTCTCCAGCCTCTACGTGACCCTATAAGGATAGGCAGTATTGATGGTCGGATGTAAAGGTCGAGTATTATTTAAAAGTCAGAAAAATACGAATAGTTAGAGCAGGACAAAGCTGAAAATGTCCCAATGGCCTCAACCTCTATAGCTTTATTCATTTATTCAGAAGAAATCTTCCTATAGCAGATGCTGCCTAATTAAATAGCAAAAAGAACAACCAAACAAAACGCCCCAATTTAAACTTCCAATCAGCAATTAGATCAGGTGAGAGCTGGTCGTTATTACCCATCATGCTCCTATGTACTGTCAGTAGAAGAAACCTTTTGTTGGGACAAGGATTATATTTTGGTAATATTTTAGTATAAATGACATTGAGTGAGGGTTGTTTTTGTTGTTTTACTGCCTCCCTTTTTTCCACTTTTACATTATGTTTTAACATTTATCTTTGCCCTGTACTCTGCCACTCATGCAGAGTAATAAATGTTCTCCAAAAGTCACATCGTGTCACCTTAAGCAAAGAACTGCACATCTTCATTCAAGAGCTTTATTAGCTTTATTTAATTTGACAGGGTTTTATGATTTCGATCTTTCAATCCTATTCCAATGTCATATCAAACGACATTCAAATAAAAATGATTGTCTGCCAAATCCCGTGTTCACTGTCAGGAAGATATTGGCTCACTTGTGTTGCATTTGCTAACTTGAACTGGGCTATTGAGAGAAAATTTCCAACTAAATGCGCAATCATTCATTCAGGAAAGAATTCCATGGCTGTGACAGAGGTGGAGTGAGCCAGGGTCACTGGTTTTGAGAGAGAATTGAGCCGGGCTGCCGGCAGGAGAGGGATGCTGTGAGAGGACTGATGGGAGCACAGAGCGCCTAATGCACTTCCTTTTAAATATGAAGCTGCGCATTAAGCTTTCATAGGCTTCCCACTGCTCCTCTTATCTGGCAAACTAGTGAGCCAAGCTGCACTCACACACGCGCAAGGAGAGACAAACATGCACATGCACACATACAGTATGTACACAGTGGATTATGGTATATATTTATGATTTATTTGTAACAGTAGGGTACAAGTGAGCCTAAACAGCTCAAGGTAGAGTATTTACTAATGCAAAAGCACTTCTAGTTAGTTTTTGTGTCTTCTAGGATACTGATTATATATTAACTAATGGCTTCTTCCCATACTACAGAATGCTTCAGTCTTAGGTCAGATCATTCCCCTCTCATTTCATTGAGATTAACAACGCTTCTGGGAAACACCTGTTGAGAGCTCATTGAGACTTGTTTGTCTTTCTAGTCCGCTTTAAGACTCTTAATCGTTACATAATATTCAATTTCCCTTTTTAACATCACAGTATAAGCCCTCTTTAGCCAAGTTCTTCAGCCACCAAACAAATCTGACAGTTTATTTTTACCTTTTGCCATCACTCACACTTTCAGTAGGTGTCACTCCATAGTGGATATCTCGTTTTGGAATGAGACTCTTTTATTTTCAGTCCCCTCAGAGAAATGAGGTCGTTCGGGAGAATCAAATATTAAAAGCACTGAAAGGTGCTGCATTTTTTCACGTTCCACATTCTATTTGTTTACAGAGACTGGAATAACAGAGTGGCTGCATTCATTTCTCTTCAGCGGGCGTTTTTCAGGGTCAGAGGTTCAGTCAGCTGAGTCTTCAGAATTCATTACTGCTTCACTAGCAGGGAAAAGAAACCCTGGAGATTTTCAAGTATTGATTTGGAGACCAGCTAAGAGAGAAGTATATACACACACACACATATACACACATAAACACATAGTCTACCACTGATATCAATATTTTTTAGGGAGGAAAGACACATAAACTGAGTCTCTGATATATCTGCCACTGGAACGGCCTATGTTGCTATGTACCGAAAAGATTGACATCTCTACTTTTAATGTGTTTTTACTGCATATTAATATTCTTATATAATTGGTTGATCATAATTCTGTGATTTACATATGTTACAGTGTACAAATTAAAAATTAGTTTTGCAGATCCATCTTACAGTTTTGTGATGGAAGGTGCATGGTTCACATCCGCATTGTGGTCTTGGTTTCAGCTAATATTTTATTTTGTTTGTTGATCATTTCAGTGTTTAGTCACATGAGAAGAAAACAGGAAGGTGTTTACATATATATATATATATATATATATAACATCACAAGATAACACTTGATTTTCTATGTATCTGCAGTTTGGATTGCATTGGCAGTGACACTGAAGGATATAGTACTTTTATGTGCACATGGGTGTCTGTCTATTTGTGTGAGTGCATGTTTGTACAGAAAGGTTAAAAGAAGTGTGTATTCTCCGAGCAGACAGCGTCCAAGAGAGAGCTAATCCTGTAAGTCCAGACATGGAGATTGTGGCACGAACACACTGCCACTGCTGCAGAGATCTGCCAGTATACCCCACGTCTCTCTCTGCTTCTCACTGAGACTCTGCACTCCTGTTTTATTCATGCTCTTTCTGGAAAGGAGAAACACAAGATCAGGTGCGGCTGTGTGTGCACGCTTGTGTATATTTTTTGAGCCTATGTGCACATAAGCCTGTGTGTGTGTTCACGCACATGCCATTAAAAAAAAAAAAAAAAAACCCTGCCTGCACCACCAGAGGAATACATCCTGCTTTTGAAAATGTACTGAATGATCAATAGTCTTTGAAGGAGGAAAAAATGTGGCTCCTGCAATAGGTTTGCGTTTCAGTATCCCTGAACAAAATTTGTAACCCTGCCACTCATCTCCACCTCTGCCGCACAAACACCTTGACACAGTATAACCCCAATCATCTGCATCAAATGATTTGCTTTTAAGTAAAATTTGTTTTTAAACAACTCAGCAGACCCTGGTGTTAAACCAGAGTGTTGCTACATCAGCTTGAAGAGAAAAACAGAAAAGCCACAGAGCCATAGACGGGATGAAACTAAGTCAGGGAGACAGAAACGCAGGGAAAGAAACAGCAATGAGCAAAGACAGAAAAAAGATGCAGAGAAAGAATTGAGGGGGAGGGAGAGGAGGCGAGACAGAGGCGGAGAGAGAATGAGCAAGCAAGTAGGGGGGGGAGAGAGAGAGAGAGAAAGAGAGGTCCCTACTGAGCAGTGGCTGTTGAGTGAATTTATTTGTGCTGTGGCCTCTCAAGTGAATCCCCTGAATGGGAGTAAATAGACAGCAGGCACTACAAGGCGGCCTTGCCTCAGATCAGCTGGTGAATGTAACAGAGGAGGATAGTAACAATACAAGAGAGCTAACAAGTTCACAGGCAGCGGAGACTTAACAACACAACACAAAAACAATATGTCAGTGCACAACATAGAAAACACAAGTTATTTTGTCGTGATTAAAGCAAAGAAACACAACAATGGGCAGGGAGTGGAACCGTTTAAAACTAGGGCTGGGCGATAAAACGATAATGATATATATCACGAAATAACTTTTCCTCGATAGAAATATGAGACATGGGCAACAGAAAGTCGAGAGGTTTCATTCATCCATGTTTTGACAGATACCAATCATGCGGCTGGAATAGTGGCACTCCAGGTTAGGTTGATGCGCACAGCACAAAAGAGACACGTTTGCGTAACAGCCAGCCACAATGTGCACATCAGAGAGTAAGTGTTCCCTCCAAAGAAAATGTCAAGGAGAACTCTGCCGACTGACCGTGAAAAGACGCGTGGTACGTGTTGTTTATATGATCCGATAGATGAAAATCTGACAAATAACACTAAACTTTCACAATGGAGACACCAGGCAGCTGGAGCGGACAAAGGTCCGGCTGCGACTGCTGTGTTCACACTGACATGAACGCACTGAACTCACGTGTTAAGTTCAACTGTGTCAACCTAAACACTGGCCAGACCGAAGCAAGTGTTTTTCATGTTTTTCGTGTTTTATTCATCTGAAACTGTTGTATAATGTCCATCATTACATCTGTCATTTTTGACAGAAAATAAATATTTAAATGAGAAGTAACCTTCTGATATCTTCAAATCTCACTTGTAAGTATAAGGGAACATTTAAGCTTGACAAAAATACTGATTTGAGTTATATCATGATATATATTGATATCAACTGATATGAAAAAAATTATCATGATAGGATTTTGTCTTATATCGCCCAGCCCTATTTACAAGAGTGGACAAAATGGACAACAAAAACTGAATGAGATGGTTTTGTTTTTTTTTAAATTTGCTGGCTAACCTTTGGCCGACCGAACGAGTCTCTTGACATGTCTAATGTCATCATAAATAATATACACACTTTTTGTGTTATGTGTTTACTTAAGTAGTTCCATCCCATTATAAACTATCTGCTATTATTTCCAGCTTTCAACACCTCCCACAGTTTTGACACCATGAACAGAGCAAAAGATGTGACATGAAAATGAACACAAACTAGGGAAACACTTAAAGCAGTTACAGTCCAGTTAAGTGTGACTGTTATGGTGTTTAAGACGTCAGCCAGTCATTTGAGCAGCGACTGGCTAAGGTCTGAGTCTGAGGACAGAAGAAGCTGCATGTTCTTCATTGGCATCATCACACTCGTCCTCCTTTAGGTCAGGGGATCTGCAGTTCTGTTCACAGTTTGACAATATGATATAATTAAACAATGCCAGAGCAGAGCAGCAACACCCCAGTAACCACTTAATAACAACTTAACAGTGTTGCTGATGTGACAATCAAACCTCTCCCTGCAAACGCTCCAGCAGCCTAGATTGAAATGCATGGGCAACCTTAAATACAATACGATACAAATTACTTTATTAATCCCAAAAGGGAAATTCATTTGTTAATTAAATTTGTAAATAATTAAAGGCAGCAAAAAAAAGGTTTAAGTTCACACACTGGTAAATGCTCCCCAAAATTTTACGAGAACGGAGCTGTGTAGTCAACGTTTCAATCTTTAGAGATCTTCTTCAGGACTAAACAAACAGGAAGTGGGCATGTACTTTTAAAATGTCACGCCATGCATCTGATTGGCTGGCACTGACTAAACCAGGTGCAGTCACTTGGTGGACTCAGGGCAGGGTGTGTCTGATGCAGTGTGATCCAACCATATGGTGGCCTTGAGACTCAGACCAATCCAACTCCTGTTTGTTTAGTCCTGAAGAAGATCTGTAAAGACAGAAACATTGACTATACAGCTCCATTCTCATTAAATCTTGGGGATTAGTTACCAGTGTGCTAACACTTCTTTTTCTTTTTTGCTTACTCTGCTTTATGTTCTGCACCTGGACACACACAGTATGTAGATTGGATGCTCATGCACTACTCTTCTCTGTATTTGCCAGCCTTAAGAGCAGGCCACACATCACATATCTGATGTTGTGCTTTGGGAAATATTTGGTATCAATATAAATCAATTGATTTGTGTTGAAAAAAATAACACACACCTGACAGCAGACATAGAGTCGAACTATTACACTTTTTTTTTCAAATGTATGTTAAATAAAGAAGAAAGAGAATAGTTCAGGATATTCTGAGTGTAAGGAAAGTCACATTGAACTGTATTGATCTTACTTTTCTTTGTAAAAAGACTGCTTGTTGTGTTATTTGTTTCTGTACATTTTTTTGTTCCTCATAGTATATATATATATTTTTTCATTCCTGCCATGTGTTTTACTCTCTTACCTCCTGTCTCTCTGCCCCCGTCCACCCTCGCACTGCTTCTCTGTCCTTGTCTTCTCTCTGTATATAAACGCACTCTGTACAAGGTGGCTGTCCATGCCTCTGTGACTAAGTGACTGGCAGTGACAAGCGACAGTTCCTCTCTCTTTCTTCGTGTTTGTGTGTGTTTGTGCGTGTAGGTGCGTGAGTGTGTCTGCGGAAGACTGTGTGTGTGTGTGAGTACTCCTGGCCTTATTCTCACTTTTGCTCTCTCTGTCTCTGTTTCTGCCTCCTTTTATCTGTCTACCTGTCTAGCAACATCCCAACATCCTCCTCCAAAAAACAAAAGACAAAAAAAAAAAAAAACCTAAAGTGAAATGGTGCAGACGAACAAGTAACACCCACAAGTCCTCATTCTTTCACTCTTGATAACTGCATCCATCAAAAGACATAATAACACAAATCTTAAACTTAGGGTATAAGATAGTATGTCACTGGTGAAGCCGTATGATTGTGTGTAATGTCTGAGAAACTGTCTGAGGGATGACCACTGGATTTTGACAAAGAAAAGAAGAAAAATCCAATATGTTATCTGTCAGGAAATACAACATGTAGGCACTGTGTCACAGGCTCAGTCTGTGTGTGTATGTGTATGTGTGTGTTTGTGTAAACACAAGGTGTTTGTGTCAGTGAGAGTCTGGTCCTGTGTCAGCTGGCTCAGACGAGCATGGCATTAGGATTTTCAGATTTAGCTAATCTCAGAGCAGCCATTCTTTCTAGTTGCCAGTTCAGCAATACAGCGACACAGAGGAGCTTCAGAGCTTCCTTCTGAGACACACCGCATCTTCAGTGCATGCAAAAGAGTGTTGGCATGTAAGATGGAAAAAAAGAGGGAGAGACAATTGTTGTGTGTGTGTGTGTGTGTGTGTGTGTGTGTGTGTTGTCTTTTCATGCTTAAGGACAGTGTGTACGCTGGATAGTGGACAGCACATTGTGGAGCCATCTCATCCATCTTCGTCAGAGACATCGTCTCAGACAGCTGTTTCACAGCCCAGCACTCACAGAAAACTCCGCTCACCCACCTGCTTTCAGAACACACACACACACACACATACACACACACACAGGGCTAGGACAGCTATTTGTTCTACAGTACCAATGCAACAGACCCACTGAGCCAACAGTCCTCCTAACCTCGTCCTCCCTGTCCCAGTGTGTGAGCATCTGCACGCTGCAGCATGTTGATCCAGAAGCCTGCTCGCCTATCGCTGCCATCACATGGGTAAACTGTAGATATCCAATCAGCATATCTGTCACTGTAAAGTAAGCATTTATTCTTTGTATGATGAGGGTTCCTTATTTAAAACTGTCTTTTACTCCCACACACAGCTACAGTAAATCCCAATCCTACAATAATAAATCTCTACATGCTGTTTCCATCTCACTATAGCTCATACATGCTTTATTACAATCTATGTTGTGCTGACACTAAGAAACAGGGTAATCTTAACTATTAGAGGCCGGGAAATATGAGAAAATTACTGGAGGAGAAATCAATTTGTTGAGAATAAAAAGTGGTAGATGTTTGCATGTGTGTGAGTCCACAGAGAGAAAATGAGAGAAAGTGGGCAGGGTATGTAACATTTGTTAAATAAAGATTAGTGCGGATCTCTAAGTGTTGAATAAAGAGACTGAATAAAGAATAAAGAGAGTCAGTGGATTAAGATCCAAGCAGCCAGATGGGCAAACTGAGATTAGCCCACACTTAAAGGTCACACAGCTTTACAGGAAAGAGGAACAATTCCTTGGGTGGGGAGGGGGGAATAACTGGACGCTAGGAACATGGTGCCCACAGTATTTTTCTCTTTAGCGTGTGAATGCCAGTAAGGAGAGTGTGCTTGAAAACCTAGAGTCAACCAAAGCAGGTGTAAACCATGTACTTCCATTAGATAGTGGTGCACTTTCATGATTGCAGACCAACACACACACAGTTTTCACCCATGGTATATAGAGAAGACTGT
Organism: Selene dorsalis; assembly: GCA_900303245.1. NCBI lineage: Eukaryota > Metazoa > Chordata > Actinopteri > Carangiformes > Carangidae > Selene > Selene dorsalis. The sequence goes on along the minus strand of OMNW01004204.1, from coordinate 44,809 downwards.
CTTAAGAAGATCTGACTTGCTCCAAAAAAAAATAACAACTAATGGCTACTCCATCAAATCGGCTGCTTGGATTGGTAATGTGGACAGCTTAGTCTGTCATTCTGTCTGGCCGATTCATTTAAAAAATTCCTTGGGCGAGGGAATTCAGTTTGCTAATTATTTAGGATTTTCCTCCATAGGCTGTTTTTTTTTTTTAGAACTGCATCTTTAAGCATCCCTGACAGCTGTCGACAAATTTCTTCCCATGACTGACTGCTAAGATTTTTTCTTCCTCCTTCTGCCATCATTCCAATTTGGGATCTTTTTTATTTTCTAATCAAATAAATAATCAACGTGCTCAAGCTCATTCTGATGTGAGATTTTAAAAAAGCTTGACTTTGGATGAGGAAAAATTAAACTGCATCAGAGCTAAGCCGGTGTCCCCAGAATCCATCATAGTGTCGTCACAGCTCTTTCTAGAACATTTCCTTGAATCAGACTTAACTTTAAAATGATAGATCTAACCCAATTCAGCCGTTTCTCAATGATGGCATCAGACATTAGTACATTACTACATTCCCTCAGGATGTATGCTCCCCTCAATAATGCAGACCTATAACAACAATAGACATCCACTGCCTAACAATGGCAATAATACACATACACACACACACACAAGCACAGTGTGTTTTTGAACCCTCTGAATGCTGGAAAAAAAGTACATGAAATACATGATTTTTTTTCTTTGTATTTGTTTCATATAGACTCTGCTTTGTGAGAAAAATAATGAATACAGCAACATCGGAGGACATCTATCCAGTTGAGAGTATTACTGACAAATACAGCTGTGATGAGCATTCCACCACTGATAACATACTTCAGATAGTTGTTTAAATGACACTGTCACTGAAAAAGAGACATGTTCTTAGAACATGGTGAAATGATGAATGCAAGCATTGTGTCTACACTGATTAGGAACAAATGTTTCTTTCTTTCTTTCTTTCTTTCTTTGGGACTGTATCATTCACTAACAAACCCATCTGTGACTGACAATGTAATCTGCAATAGACTGAGTAAGGGCCTGGATAAGGATCTAGAAATGTCTTGCTATACCAGACACAAACAAAAGGACAAAGTGCAGCAAATGCAGAAGTAAAAAAAAAAAGGGTGCATTTGTGGAGTGCATCTGAACAACTCCTGCAGGAGCCAAGAAAACCAATTCAAATGTACAACACATATATCACATAACCCACTTTAGCATCGTAAATCCCCGCAGTAAAGCAGAGTGTACAGATAATTGCATGAGGTAAATTTCTTTGCAGGACATGGCTTATGAAAACGCCATGGGAAGGTCCCTGCAACAAGACATTACACTGTTCACCTGAGAGAAAGGCTGACCAATGTGGCTGCCTTACCAGGTGACGTCTGTATTGGAAGGTGAGGTGATGGTGTTTTCAGTTGAATGACAAATAAAGTGTTAGGGCTAGTATCTTCACACTTCTTCTGATGAGAATCAGGTCAGACCTGCCTATGGACAAAACTTCAGCACCAGTGTGTGTGTGTGTGTGTTTTGTAAGCTGGAGAGCAAAGCGTTTTCAGGGCCCCAGTTTCACAGGTCCCCCATAGTTTCTAACAGTGACGTGAATCCCTGCTTCTTTTTGAGACAAACAAAACAGACAAAATGAGAATCTGTTGCCACCGTCGCACTGAGGCAGGGGGCAACAGTGTCCATCCTGAGGTGCTACTAGCCCATGGCAAAATTCTCTTTCTTCCAACTAAAAACAGTAGGGTTTATGTCCAGTTCTGGGAGGCATCTATAGGCCATTCATGTTTGGCAGAACCAGCATAGCGGATGTGATTTTTACCACGCTGTACTGCAACAGTGATGGGTGAAGGTTCAGAGCCTGTTGAGAAAAGCTGTGTGAAATTTAGACATTCTGCCTCTATAACCCTTGACTTACTCTGGTTTCCATTCTCTTCCCTTCTCCAGTTTTTAATCTTTAACCTAAACCCAACTTCTTCTGAAAATGAGCATATTGATTTTAACTTAGTGGTGTTTTTGACCTCTGCTGACAACACACAGCAAAGCAGTGTTGTGATGAGCAGGTGTCTCTTTTGTTTACATCTGTTTCACTACTAAGCACATAAACATATATGAGCCCCCCGGGAGTGGTGAAGTTGGCGTAGTTTTTATTCAGCACAGATGCAGAAGTCCACGCTTTTCAGACTTACTGGACTGGTAAGTTACATTAAACAAAAGCTTATTTAGTATCTATGGAAAGGAGCTTTTTGTGATATACTTTGAACAAATACAATATTTGATAGTGAGAAAAACATTTCTGTACTTCACAACCATGGTGGGAAGGATAATTGTAAGAATGTATGTATGTTTGTAGCAAGTGTCGATCTAACCACTGGTATAATAAGTGATTTTTTTAAACTCAGGAAAAAGCTCCACCACCTCCATCTGGTCAATTACTGTGCATCTTTCAATGTCACAATGTCGAAACCATAATCCTTGCAAGTCTCATTAAAGTCACTCAAGTGCCATCATATCATGCTTAACAGACAGACAGTGTCCAGTCCTCGCTGGGCAAAAATCATATTCAGCTAAAACAACAGACCATCATTAGTTTTCATTCTCCATTGCTTACATCAGGCAAGCATGAAATACTGCTGTTCCCAAAGCCAAGTAAAGAATTACTCTTTAGACAATAGGATTGACCGATTAATCTTATTTTCATCGTCATTGCAATATCAACATGCATGATAAACACATCGATGAGCATATTTGTACTGGCACGACTTCTCCTGTTTAGTCGACTTATAATGTTTGGAGTTTGTTTATACCGTCATCGCATCATATCAGACATTTTTGCTGATATCGTGCAGGTTTATTAGACCAAGCGTTGAGCAGAATCTTAAAAATGAATGTGTGTATGATATGATAGAGTTAATAGTAATGTACGTACTACTGGAGGTTCGCACTGGTTGACATTATGAGTTCAGTAACTTAGTTGTTTGTTAATGTAAAGAACTGTCAGTGACCTGCAACTGTGATGATAACAAGATCAAATAAAGGAGTCAATGGCTCCCATTCCATTATTTATTAACCCAAACCATAACTTTCTCCTAACCTACCCAAATAGCTGTTACTTCTGAATCTCACCAAACTGTGACGGTTTTGGAACCTCAACAGCGTGTTTGTCGTTGTAACCATGACAACGTAAGTGTACTTGTCACTGGTAGGGACAAGCGACCATATGGTCATTTAAGCTGGAGGACCTGTGGGCTATACAGTGGTTTAGAAGCATTTGCTTAAAACATGTGCAAAGTGCTGCCAGAAAAGGGCGCAGGAGGCAGAGAGAGTGGGAGATGGAGAGTGTGAAAGAGAGAATTATGACTCACGAGAGATGAGAGGAACACATTTTGCGCCCCAAGGACAGATGTGAAAGAGGATAGAGGAGAATATACCTGAAAATCAGTTGAAGTGAAGCACTTTGAGGAGTGCTGAGCATAGATAATTATACATTATGTATTCTAATGTAAAGAGTATTTGAGTATGTTCTTAGATGGCTATTGAGGAGTGGAAGAAAAGGACATTAAAAGCTCACATTCTAGACAAAGAGAGACTCATTAATGTAAAGACCACGTTTTTCATCACACCATAACAGGAATTCTTTGCCTGTGACAAAACTGCTCCTTATCCCATTGCAGATTGTCCCACACATGCATACGTGCACATGCACACACTCACTCACAGGGACACAAAAGCATGCAAGCTAATGCACACAGACTCACACAGTGGGAAGCCCTCTGGTGGATCTAATTGAAGAGATTAGATGTTATCCTGTTATATCCCAGCCAATTTCAGCCCATAGCTAAAAGTAATGCCTGAGAATTCAAGGGTTACAGCAACCTCCACACACGGCATAGCTGTTTCCTTGGAAACAACAGCAAGCCAGTCTATAACAACCCACCTGATAAACTCTCTCCCTCTAACTCTCGCTCTCATTTCTTTAAATCTTTTCTCTGTCAATTTCTTTTGTCTAACTGTTTTTCACTTATCCCTTTCATGTTGATTCGCCTTTATCTTTTCACAGAGAGAAAGCAAGTTTCACTCTCAATACTCTGCTTCTAGAAATTCCACCATTAAAAAGGCTTGAACTTTGCCAGAAAGTGATCCTGAGCTTAAAAAGGAAGAGCAAACACTATTTGAGGTCTCTTCCCAGTGGACTCACTCATGCAAAAAATTCTGATACCAACAAAAGCTGAGCCAAGTTTGCAAATTTGTATATACCATACATCTTTGTTCAGAAGAATAAAGGTGAATCTGGTAAAAAAAAAAAAGAAAAAAAGAAAAAAAAAGAGAAAACAAGCAGAGAACAAAATAATTACAGAGCACAAGAGTCACGTATCTTACTCATGGAGTGGTGTGTGTGACACAGTGTGCTCTCTCAGCAGGACCAGCATTTAATTAGAGTCTAGAATTATGTCCACTAGTAATGATTACCTCATGTTTATCACTAATGACTCCACCGAGGCAAACACAGAGTATGCGTCTATTTCAGCTGTGCATGACAAGTAGAGTACTGTATGTATGTACCCATGACCTCTGAAGAAGAGGGAGAATAAAAACAGAGATGAACTACAGTGAAGCAGAAAGCAAGGCTGAATGACATGCTCAAATTTTCTGACCGGCCGTCATTAGTCCAACAACCAGAAATTGCTGATACATTCACACAGGAGCGTCTATTCTGTTTTTGATTCACTAGTCTTCTTCAGTGAAATACAATATATCACCTTGAGATCTTTGATAAGCAACGTGTTGTACAGACAGGCCAAACAACTTTCCTGCACTCCATGAAAAAGAGTCTGAGGGCATCAGATGAAGGACGCCTCCACCTGCAGCTTCCAAGTGAACAAACCATTAGGTAAAGGATAATATAAATGACCAGTTTTGGATTGAGTCGTCTTAACAGGACAATGGTTCCCAGCTTTTTTGTCTTGTATATCTCCTGAGCCTTTTTGTCATACCATGAGTACCTCCTCACTGATTCGTGTTGATGATTCTCCAAAAGTAAAGTTAAATTTCTCTCTTTAATCTCTACGAAGACATTTTACACTTAGTGTATTGTATTTCAAATAATAATTCTTCTTAATTTTTGGTCTTTTGAATCCTTCTGCCTACAAAATAAAATAAAAATAAATAAATAATAATCAACCTGCCTTTGTTCTATTAAACTCTTATAACATTCATAACATATAAAGTGTAGCTCCCCTGAACCCTCTCCTGAGTCTGGAGCAACAGTAACTGGACGTTTGAGCCACTTACCAATGTTTGGTGTGGACTTGGCATGTGTCTTCACATGCAGAGTTGTGCCACAGGTTATTGTCTACCAGGGGGAAGTAGTTGTGACGCGCACATAGCCTTCCATTTTAGCAATGGGTTTATGAAATTACTGGGAATATTTACTTATCATCTCGGAAATAAATTAGGAAATGTTTCCAATGTGCTCGCAAATCACTGCAATAGGACATATGTATCAACACTGCTTTTCCGCACGAATTCATCCAAGAGCAGTCATGAAAGAGAGCTGAACTATTATTTAGTCACTCATTTGCATCATAATGATCCGTGGCTCTGAGGTTTTTAATCCCTGAACCCACAGAAGCCATCACAATAGCAAAACTAGTCCAAACTAACATGCAAACCTGCCAACCCACTAACTTTTAGCTCTATCTCTTATAACTGCAGTTGCTGCCATGCATGATTCAACACCATGGAGAGTGGTAAAAAGAGAGAGAGGGATGCTGATTACTCTTGTATTAACAGGCCTCATACATTTAATTGCTGATAGAGACAAATCTTTCACTTATCTGGCCTCCTGCGTGGAATAAGTACACCTTTGTATTTCTGAATGCTACACTTCATGCATTAGTTAACCATTTTATTTTCCACTTATCAAATTTAGGCAAGAGGGAAACACTTGATACCTTGGTAACACCAGCTATTGACAACCAGAGAATAACAGGACATCCCCCAGTGAGAAAGAGAAGGTGGACTGGTCACAGCGAATTATATAATAAACCTTTAACCAAAGTGAGTGAAGGACAGAACGAAAGCTTCGGAGCAGTAGGAGAACTTGGTGTGAACACTGCATCTATCCAATTACTGCAAGAAGATCAGGTAAAGAAGTGCAACAAAGTGCATAGTAAGAGCTAGTTACTGTGACGCATGTTAGGGTGTTAGGAGGTGCTCTCAGTAGAGATGAGCCTTCAAGAGATTCTTGAAGATAGAAAGAGATGCCCCTGCTCTCATAGCATTCAGTAGCAACTGAATGGACAGGATGACTAAGGGCGGGGTCTTAGAGAGGTTAAGTTGAAGGTGACGTTCCTTCATCCTTAATGCGAATATGTCAGTGAGACAAGCTGAGATCCATTGACAGTCTGTGGGGTCATCTGAGGGGAAGCGCAGGTACAGTCGGACCTATTGCACAGAATGTTTCTGCAAGTTATTTATAACTTAGTCAAAATGCTGCTTTGTCACTTTCTGACCTGAGCTGCCTGAACCCATTATGTTTTCTACTGTTAGCTTACTCAAACATGCCTGACCCACAGGTTTGGTTAACACGCTCACCACCAGTGCATAATATTGCCCAACTCCGACTGCCAGTTTCCATTAGTACATGCTTAGAATTGCACTTTACAGGTTAATTATTTACTGAGTTGAATTCTCAAGGAGGCAAAGCATTAAAGCAATAAGTTTAAATGAGCAAAATCACCCAAAAATAGAGGTGATAGATTACATTTGTTGAAATGCCCGGGGTTGGTAGATGGGGAAGAGAATGGGACTGAAAGTACAGGGTCATCACATATGTACAGTTGGCTTTCTACTGTACATGAGATGTATTAGTATCATATGTATTTACAGGAGAATAGGCTCCATATGTGTAGGCACACGCATCCTACACATCTAGGGCTGAGCTAGGCATGCTCCTATGTGCTTCATAGCTGGGTAAATTTAATCTGTGCAAATAACCTGGGGAAAAAAATGGAACCAAATGACCAATTAGGGTAATGCTTGCACCCTAATGCTCTTATTTGCATGCTGCAATAACAAAGGTTACAATACCCTTGTGACACCCACATACACAGCAATACTTATAGAGCTGCCTGCGTTGCAGGGTTGTGTTTGTTTACCCAAAAGTTTAAGCTTAACCTTCAGACAAACTCTCCAGTCTTGACCTGGTAACGGTCTTCCTTGCACCATCTTTCCACTCGTCCTCTACACTCTCACAAACACAAAAAATCTCACCTCAACTCATGTCAGGAGTACTTCCTGTAATAAGCTCTAAAAGTAAAGAAGAAATTAATTGAATATTGCTATAAACACTTAAAGCGCATATTGGTGTATTCAGTGATTTATTCACATTTTACTGCTGAGTGAAATCATGACGCATTTAAGTTTTCTGACAGTCAGTGTTTCTATCAGTTTCATATTATTTTTTATTGTGTCTCCAATGCTTCCATAAAAAA